>WBNH01000154.1:187677-226655 GCA_013401255.1 Urocolius indicus | reverse complement strand
GGGGGGGGGCGGTGTGGATGGAAGAGTAAAATGAGAATGTCAGTATTTGCCTGGCTGATTAGCAATGGACTCTGGAGTCCAGCTCATGCCTCCTGACAGTGATTTTGTCACTGTATTCACCTCTTTTTGAAAACATGAGAACATGGACAGATGGTTTAGACTAAAAAAAGAATCAAAGCTAGTGTCATGGAGTACAAGTGAATAGAGATGAGGAGGTCCTGAATTATCTCTAAAGATGAGGTATCTTCATCCGATGAAACAATGAAAGGGCATGTGTGAAGAAACTAAAGAAAAGGATAGCACAGTCAAATAATGTTTAAGAAATCACCTTTGCAGTAGTATTGTGAAGGAGTAAGAGCAGTCAAATTGCTTTGTCAAAGCCTGAGAAGATAATGTTGCAGTCAACATGTTATACTGATAGCCCACTTGAAATTGTTACGTGAATGGGTAAAGATGGCACTATCCTGCTGGTAGTAACAAGAAATTCAGTGAAGTACCAGTGAAATGTAGAGAATGGGACTTGGAAATCAGACCCTGGGTTTGCCTACCTTGGATGACGTGTTATGAAAGTGAAAAATAAGGAAGGATGTTTTACATGTATGGATGTATTAAAATAGACTAGAACTCCAGTAAATTATGTCAACAGACGTAATTACTTTTTTGCTTGGAAAATCAATCTAATCTGGAGTGGAGAAGCAACTCTACAGGTTTTTCACATATAGATATAGATATTTCACACTAACTAAAATAGTATTTTTTGAATAAATCACTGACAGATATATTGCGGAGGGAAAAGAGGAGGAAATGGAGGCCCAAACACTTGGAACCCTACAGGGAACTGTGGAAAGTGGAGGTACTTCCAAATGAACTGCTCAAAAAAAACCCCAAAACAGTTAGCGGAGCAAAGGAAATAAAGATGGTGACAGGAGCAAATGAGGATAACAGGTTACAAGGAAGATTGCACCATTGGTTTCGTTGAAGATATGCCACAAGGCAGGAGTATAAAACAAACAGCAATTTTGAGACTGGTTGAAAACATGTTCTTAAGGATCAAAATGAGATACTTGCTTCCTCTGAATGAAAGGCAAGCAAGTGCCATTTTGGTAGAGACAGAACTGCAAGAAGGAAACTGAGCATAGCTATTAATAATAGAGAGAGGCAGCAGTTAGCAAAGCACACCAGCTAACAATATCTTTTAGCTTTTAAAAAAAAAATTAAAATATACTGCATTTATAAAGCACAGCAAAATAAATGAGGAGATTGAGGCCTAAAGATCAGAAGAGGTATGTATGCATGAAATAAGACAAGCAGGCAGCCTGGGCTGCCACCATAAGTGATCAAATAAGAGCAAAAGAAAAGGCAAACATCTTGGTTTTTTTGTAAGAGGTAGTGAAAAGGACACATAGAAAAACTTTATGTAGAATCATAGAATTACAGGAAAGTTGTAGAAAAAGCATAGAACTACAGAAAAAACACAGGCTTGAAGGGTCCTCCAAAGGTCTCTAGTCCCAATTTTCTGCTAAAAGCAGGAGGAACGGACACGTTAGATCAGGTTGCTAGGGCCTCTGCATGTAAACTGGTAACAAAGTCAGCAGACAGAGACACAGTGTTCAAAGGAAACAGTTACCTGAGAAAAATGTTATAATAAATCTACTCTGGATATTGAACCTGCTTCTGCAGGGAGGTTGGACTAGATGATCTCTAAAGATCCCTTCCAAACCTGCCATTCTATGATACGAGACTGAACTGTAGGTGTTTATTGTTCCACGCTTCACTTTTTAAGGTTTGAAATTCTTTCAAAATTATTCTGCATCTTTGAATTTGAAAATGTTATTATTTTGGAGGAACTAGTGGGCAAGAGACCTTCTCATGTTTCTCACAAAGCCTGTCCGTAGGATCTGTCTATCTCAGGTTTTTTCAGTGAAAATGTACCAAAACAAAAATGAATGCACTTGTTCTAGGTACAGATTGTAGGAGACTATTTCAAAACTTTGAATACATATTAATGCTATCTGAAATATATTAGTAGCATGCTCATTATACTTTACTCCAGAAAATCTAAATCCATTGCATGAAGGAATTGAGACTAGCTATTATGTTGTTCATCTGTTGCTCAGAACCAAGAGATAAGTCATTATTTTGCTTCCACTAATATAAAAGGAAAAAAACCTCTTGCTGACCTCAGCTGAAGCAGGTTCAGGGCTTACCTATATTAAATGCATGTGCTAGAAATGCTATTTTTCCACTATATTTCATAGTTTTCTAGTTTTACTCTACTAACAACATTGTACAATTGTAGATGTGACAAATTGCAGCTAGAAAGACTTTAATTTAGGAGTTATCATTGTATGTGTTCTGTTAATATTTCATGATGGGTGATTTAACATTTGTACATTGATAGATGATGTTCTTGCCAGGCCTACATGGGAACTAAGGACAAAAGAATGAGAAGTAGCTGCTTTGTTACAACAGATGATTCCATAGCAATGGGATTTCAGATATGACATCAAATAGAATTATAAATTTTCATCTCTTACTGAAAATCCATACTGGTTTTCTGCTCAATGTCTTGAACACAAGCTAGATATGCTGGGGTTTTTTTTTAAAAATAAGCTTTTATGTGTTCAAGTTTTGAAAAGCTGCAACTTGAATCTATTCTTGGGCTAACTTAAAACTGAGCTTCCTATTGACAGCTACTATGTGTGTTTAAGGAAACTAAACCTGTTACAGAAGAAAGTGATTTATATATTAAAAAAATGGAGATTGAATGCAGAAAAATACCAAGTTCGAAATTTATTCTTTTTTTTACCTTTGGTAATGAGTAACTGCAGAAGCTGTACAGTGTGTGCATGCACGCATGGTTTTTTCTTGCATTTGGCCTTTCTTTTATACTCTCCTTTGCAGCTTATCCTGTGCAGTCAATTAGGCCACAGTTTTGCAAATATAAGAGCAAAGGCACTTCAACATTTGCAGATTTCAGGTTAGCATTTTCAGGAAAGAATTTTGGCTTTCAGGTTAGCATTTACTTTTCAGAAAGGAACTGGCACTGGGGGCAAGAATTGCACATACTTGTGTTTTTATATGGTACTTGACTTAATGAGGTTTCAATTCCAATGAACTATCTGGATGCAGTTAAAAGTATGAAATAATTAATAATGGAATCCTATTAAGTGGCTTCCCTGTTCTTGATTTGCTGCTGAAGATCCCAACACAGAAGACTATTCCAGTAGAGAAATCAAAGTCTTAAGACATCTAGCTTTTTGTATTACGTGCAATGAAATATCTTTTGCTATTATACAGTAAAATACGAATACTAGTCAGACCTTCAGTAGCTGAAGCCTCAATGTTGGGAGATGTAGACTATAACTCAGTAACTAGATATATGAGGACATTGATGGTCAAAATAGTTTTTGTATATTAACAGAAGATGACTGTTAAATGGATTAGAGAGAGTGCATATTCTGGTGAATCAAAATAGAGCCTTACAGGTACAAATCTGGGGACTGAGACCATTTACCCAGGAAGTCCATCAGGTTTTGTATTTATGCACACAAGTTAAACAGACTGACTTTTTCTCAGAACCCACTGAAACTAGCATGAGTGGTATTAAATCCACACTTCAAAAAATTAAGATATCTGAACAGAAAGATCGGTAACTCAAATGAAAATTTGAGCTCATGTAACCTACATTCTGTGTAAGTCAGTTTTAAGACTGATCTCACCAAATTACTTAAATCTACAGCATCCTCATTTATGCAATCATTTAGTCATTTCTGTTTTCTTACGCTTATGTTTAATGGAATCATTTTAGTTCTTCACCTCTTTTGAGTGTGGCATGGCATCCTACTTCTCAGTAGAATTATTTTAATGTGCTTAAGATGATTATAAATAGGAGAAATCATATGTACATGCCAGATTCAGTGTAGGTAGTGCAAAACTTTTTTGTTCCCTTCATAGAATGAGGTAATTTTCATGTCTTGGAACATGAGATCCACCTATAAGTCAAACTTTCTGTCTGTAACAAAATATCTTCCTGTAACTTTGTGGTAGAGAAGGAAACGTCAGTCTCTGTTTTCTGGATTATCACGTTGTAGCAATCAAGATTAATCCCATATTTGTATAATGGGATGCATTCGGAGAAAAGTTTAAGTCACCACCTGTAGTCCACAGCTTTACGGCCCCAGGATATTTTGACCACTTAGTCTTTGGGAGAGTGAGAGGAGAATGTTATGGTCTCAAACTGAATGCTTGCATGTTTTCTACCTGCTTGCTTTTCAAACCTAGAAAATTATCTGAGGCTTAAGTAAACATATTTCCAGATGACTCCCTGTGAACACGGTCTTCTGTTATCAGATTCTCTGTAGAGTTGTATAGTCACACGAGCTTTCTTACCTATGATACATACTTAAGATTCTTAGTTCATTTCTGTATGACAGAAAATAATAAACCCTATGTGTAACATAAATGCTGAGTCATTGTACTTCTTTGACTTTGTCAACTGCTGCCATCAATTTTTGTGCTCTTTAAAGGTTTTTTAAATGTTGCTTTACTCTTCCATCTGTTTAGTGGACCTTCACTCCTTTTTCTCTGCTAAAAGGAGAAAGACCCCTTCTTTTCTTGCATCACGTCATTAGAGAACAAGACAGATGATATACATGAAGATGAACAATCAGTTCTCATCAAAATCTAAGGGAGGAGGAAGATACCTATGAAACTGCCCTACAAAAATAAAACAATAATACTGATTTAGAAGATGCAGGATATGGCCCAGGAGAACACAGAGAAACAGTAATTTGGTGAAAGATTCTGTCTTGTCATAAATTAGTTATTCATCCAAATGCTTAAGCCATTATCTTCATCATATAAGAGTTCTAATCCCTAGATCTTTCTATTCCTGCCTACATGGAGTTCTCTGCTCAGCCCCTAGGAGTTATATGACATATGACAGTGCTGTTTTCTCTCTTGCACCAATATGTGAATGGTGTCATGCAGGTATGGGGAAAACGAATGCTTTTGAAATTTAAAGATAAGACCCACAAAATGTCAGAAACTGTCACAACAGATATCTTTATGCAGTAAAATAAATTTGTCTCATAATATCAGGTATCACAGGATCCCTCCAAATCACTTTTTGGATGGGAAACTACTGAGGAGAAGAACACTCTGAAGAATACACAATCCAGAAAAAACTGTTGTGGTTTGGCCCTGCTAGCAAAGAAGCACCACGAAAGTCTCACGAAAGTCTCTTACTCATGTCTGCCATTCACCTTGTCATGGTTTAGCAAGGAGTGGCTTTTGCTTGGTAACGAGGGGAGTGGGTTGCAGTGAAGACCCGGAAAAGAGTTCTCAGACTCTGCCCCGGCTCNTGGGTGTGTGAGGGACCCCGCGGAGGTGCAGGGAGGACTGGTGCGGAGCCACCTGCTCTGAGGAGAGACCCCTGCCTGACTTGCAGAAACAGACTCTATAACTCAGATTTATAAAGAAGGTATGTTTATTCGATGCCAACCCAACTCGCAACTTGCTTGACTTACATTTGTTACAAAGTTACAAAATCATATGACAACATTATCCGCCTCAACCTGTTCCCGATTTCGCATGTAGATTAGGTCTTCGGTTCATTTGCGTGATGTCTCCTGGTGATGGTCTTTGGGGCCTTGGGGGATCAAGGCTGGTAAGTCCTGAGGCTTTCTCACCCCTGATCTTTGTGCAGCTTCAGATATCACTTGGCCCCTCTCTGAACCGGTTTCTGCCTTCAAGGAAGTTGGAGGACCCCGGAGGTATTGTGTAAGGGGATAAGTACGACCTTTACAGCTTGTGTGTGAATTTTGTCTGTCTGAAATAGAAGCTTTTTAACAAATAAGCTTTATACTACTGCAATAAGTTAGTATAAGGTTTATTAGTACATGTTAATATAAAGCTCTACTCATGCCCCTGCCCCCTGAGCCTTTAGACACCGGGATCGGGGCTCTGAGACCGGGAATAGGGCAGAAGTGGGGAAAAGGTGTTCTTAAAGGGCTAATTGTGCTCTTCATCGTTGTGCCACTCTGAATTGTTTTGTGTTCGTTGTGTTTGGGGGTTTATGGTTATGCTTTAGTTGGTGTTGGATTGAGTTATTTTCTGTTTTCTTCCCCAAGCCGAGTAGCCTGATCTGTTTTGTCCTGGGCATAAGTGGCAATTAAGCCCTTCCTGCCCTTTGGCAATCCTCAGGTCTTCGGTGCTTGAGGCTAATTGTTGTCTTTTGTTCCCTGATGGGCCTAAACCACGACAACCCCCACCCTCATTAGGATGGGGGAGGGCCCAGCGAAATGAGAGAAAAAAGATAAGCAAGGTTGTCATGGATCGAGACAAGGGCAGGGAGGGCTCACTGCCTGTTATGGTTCTGGACTCCAGTACTCGACTTAGGAAAGTTTATTCTACTACTTACAAGAAATAGAACAAAAAGGCAGTAGGATGATTGAGAAAATTGCAACCAGCACTAAATTTAAGATCTCCCTCCCCCATCCTTCCTTTCTTCCAAGTCTTAGCTCACTGGTCCCAGTATCTCTACCTCCTCCCCCTTCAGCAGCTCAGGGAGTGGGGGCAGGGAATGGGGATGTGGTCAGTCCCTCACTGATGGGCTCTGCCGCTTCTCTCCTCAGATGAGGATGCCTCCTGGCTTTCTTCCCCTGCTCAGATACAGGGTCCCTCACATGGGACGCAGTCCTTAGTGAATATCTTTAGCGTGGATTCTTCTCCACAGTTGCAGCTTCTGCTGATATAGGGTCCCTCCCTCATTGTAATTCAATTAATGCATGTACCTATGAGACATACTCAAAAAAATGTAAATTCAGATACACTATAGTGTTATAAACCAAGGATAAACACTGCAGTAAAACAGCTCCTACTCTTAACCCTGGCATTTCTCGTAGGAAACAAAACAAGTTTTCTCGGGAAAGACTCAGGTCAGACTCTGCAGTGAAGCACTTTATTAAGCGTTCTCTCAAGAGCAGGTGTCCTAGCTAGCAGGCACACCTGACAGGTACAAGATTCGGCTTTATATTCCCTCTCCCGGCTGCAAAGTCCCTCCCTTGTTTCCCCGTTGATTAGGTACTCCAGGATTTACATCTTCCAGAGGCTCCTACAAAATCCCCTCAGGGGGTGTCTGGTTCTTGTAAATGGTCACCCATTCCCACATAGTCCCAATATTTAGGACTCATCGTTTACCTAGTTAACATACATTAAAAAGATGCAGACATCAGTCTTGAGCTACAAATAACAATCCTGAGATGCAGACACCAGTCTTGAGATCAGCCAGTTAGTTAACATTATAAAGGCACATACAAGGACAAAAGTTCTTTGTCTTAATTGCTTGGATTCCATTCCTGCAAAACCAGCATCACTATTTCTTACATTTCTCTAGTACTGAAACATTCATTCACAGTGTGCATTAATTCAAACTCCACATTAGCAGATGCCATGAGAATCATCAATGTCTAATTATTTCCAAGCAAGACTTAAAATTTTTAATGTAAACATATAATTTTTAATATATAAATACAGTTGTTTTCTTCTCTTTTAAAATGCTTTAAAAAGAGTTTTAAAAGAAGAAAAGCCTCTACAATCTTTTTAGTAAAAATACCAGTTTCAGTAGACAGGCATGAACTTAGATTCATGTACTGGGTGAAGAACAAAGCTAGAAATCAATGCTCTCTTCAGTTGTTTTAATGGCATTCACTCCAGCTCTTCCTTGCGATGTAAAGTAAGAACTGTTTCCTCTTATGTGATGAAAAAAGAAGCTCCAACATTCTTGCTTCTTTTTCACTGAAAGTGGTGCTGTTTCTTGCTTCCACATTTGTGTACTGTGTAACTTCTCTATTTAGAGCATGAGAGAAAGTTATTTGGAATATTCCTCCCCAGAAACAGCTGCAGAATTAGCTATCTGTTAAAAATATTCCCTCAAGACTTTTTCCCAGGCAGAAGCTGACTTATTACCATCATTGTTTGTAACAACCCACTTGTTCTGCCTGGTGTCCTTCCACATTTTTGTTCTTCCAGTCCTTTTCATCCATTTCATCTAAAAATGTCACACAGAGTACATTTGTACAGCAGCAGTCTCTTGGGCCAATGCCAAGTTTCCGGATGGCACAATTTTCTGCAGCATCCCAGCAAAAGCTGATCCCTGTACACTGCAGGACTACACAGAGCAGCAAATAGAAGTGAGCCAGATCAAAAGGCAGCTAACTTCAGTACTTCCTACTGAGGCCAAAGCTACTTTCTTAGCCATAAGATATGTGCACTTTGTGTCATTATTGGGAGCTTTTGTTAGCCATCTCTTAATTCCTCAAATCTGCGATGTAAGGTTGGCTTCAGCTGCCACACATCCCCTCCTCCTAAGGACTGTGGGAAGATAAGGCCTCCAAAGAGGCCTAGTCTATGGTCACACCAAAGTCAGACGGCTCCCTTGGCTGCCGTGCTGCTTGATGCTGGCCGGTCATGGCCCAGCTCTGAGGCTGAGAGACGAGGCCAAGAGAGACGAGGCTGTGGTGGTGGCTGAGGCAGGGTGGCCATTGCCTGGAGGCAGGAAGCGTGGAGTGGACGGTCCTGGCCTGTTGCTGCCACTGTTGCTGTTCCTGCGCTTTCCAGGCATCCCCAACAGGCTGTGGCAATTTCATTTTGGTGCCTTTTCAGGTTTTAAAATGGGGTTAAGGCAGGATTAAAGCTGCTATTAGGAGCCAGCTGGCACAGAGTCTTTGTAGACTCCAGCTCTCCTGATGGCCCCCAGCATGCAGGGCCACCGCACCCCAGGCAGGCACCTCAGGGATGTGCAGGGAGGCCAGGGGCAGCCTCCATGTTGCCTCATGCTCTTGCCAGGGAGCTGTAGTGTCCCCAGCTGCACTATGAACCTTACTGAAATTGAAATGCCTGCCAAGCTAGATATCCAGGAATATTTTCACAAGTGAAATGCAAATGTACATGACAAGGGCTAATGCTCAGGCCCATGACATGGTGGGCCGCTCTTGACTGGGCAGGAGGCCTGGACTGTCTTTGCAAAGTATCTTAATGTAAAAGGTGCACAGTGACAAACGTGCCCTTTAATAAGACAGAAAATGTTCCTCAGTAATTTTACGTGCTTTTAGGAATGTTTTTCTGAAGTTTATTCATTACATTGCACTGTCTGTTTTGCCTTGTAGAGGAAGCCTTCTCACATGTACCTGCACCTGTCTTTTAAGCCATTTAGGTATCAAATTGATATCTTAAATTAGTTAAGTCATAGTGGGCACCTGTATACATTTTGGAGAACTGGACAGTGCCTGTTTTTTAATAAGGTCTGTAATGGATCTATGTGCCTTAAACATTTCACCTCTTTAATTGGCAGGTAACATGTGTGATCTTTCTTTTCCAGGCTTTTCAGAAGGTGACACCTGAGACTGCATTGCAGAACCATTAAACAATTGAAAAAAAATGACAGAAGGTGGTGGGCAGGAACAGTCAAGATGGATAACAACAGTTATTATGAGCACAGCTCTGCAGGTATGATACCACTTGTCAAGCATGGCATCTGACTCACAAAGAAACAATGAAAGCAGCATTTCCTATATTCAGTTTGTTGAAATTCTTCATGCAATGTCAATTAATATAGTTTCTTGAGGATAAACCAGTGATGTTAGTCTGAAGTTGCCTCTACTATAGTACTGGGGGGGGGATGGTGTGTGTGTGTGTGTTTTCTCCTATTTCTGTACCTATTTAGTATTCTTGACACCTGCTATTGAGTTACACTGCTTTAGGATTGTTCTCCTGCCTCATCATTTTTGCATTGCACTGATGCTGCTTTCAATTATCTCTATAAATACTTTCATCGGAAGTGTTTTTAATCATCTGGATTTCTCCCTGAACACTTTATTTTAGACTGTTACTCGGTAAGTGTGCAATTCAGTTTAAAGTAGTGAGTCTTACAGATATTGATGTATATTTTTATCTGTTAATATCAGAAGCCTAGACTGAGTTCCCCAGTAATGTGAAAGGGTATGTCAAGGAGCTGGTAATTAGTTTCTGCAGCTGAGGCCAATTTCATGCCAGATGGACAGAATTTAGAGTCAAGAGGGCATTGATTCACAAGCAAGGATATCTTAGGCTAGCTTGGTTGACAAGGTTATCGCTTTATCTCTGTGGTATAAATGGGTGAATGGTGTTCAAGTAATTCCTGTATCACCTCAGTTTAAAACCTGTTATTTTTTTTACCTGCTTGTCTTGGAATGAGAGCTTGTAAGCTATTCCAGTTTGGGAGCTGCTTCAAGAACAACTTAATCCATATTATGGTGAGAGGTATTTGAGGGCAGTGATCTCATCAGTTATACCACCATAACTCACTCCTATTAATGAAACTCAGCTCTACTCAAAACTACTATCGTTAGTAATGGACTCTCAGTGAGCAAAGATAGGGAAATAGCCAAATACAGCTCTAAGATGGCTTTTCTTTTACAAAGGTAGCACTTTGTATCAGTTTTGGTTATGGGCTTTCATTTTACCCTGTGCAGCTATCTTTTTCTTGTAGCTGTTATTTATATTTGTGCTTTAAATAATTCACTGTCAGCAGTGACTTTGCAGCACAGAGTCTTTCAAAATTGTAGTTATGCTTTGCAACTAGCTGCCATTGAGTGTTCCCTTTCCAGGTCAATTGAAAGTACAGCATTTCTGATCACTGTCTCCTTCAGGGTTTACTTGCTATCCTGACTTTATTTTGTGCTCTTCCATTAAATCACAATGCTTTCCTACATAGTCAGATTGGCCACATTTGAGAAGGGTAGGTTAAATAACATGTTATTAGCTGAAAAGGATTTTTTAATTTAATCTTTAAAAATGAGGGAGTTTGAGCAGCTGCTGTAGAACACACTGCCAAAATGCAGACAAAAAATATATCCAAACCCACTCTATTCTGTAGATGATGATGTTGCATAGTGCAGTGTTCTAGTTTTTCCTAAGTGGATTGCATTTTGTCAAAAAGCTTTAGAGAAAATCACATCCCATACAGATTTTTTCCAAACTATCTTCCAAATGCAATGCTGACATCTGTGAAAAGAATGCAGTCTAATTAACCAGAGTCATAGAAACACACTACTGTATGTTCCTGGCTTCTGCAAGTCCTCCTTTAGCACATCTTACAAAAATAGAATGTAAATGATTTGAGCTTCTTTATGTATTATGCAAGAGTTTCCTGAGGCAACCTGAATGCATACAAAACTGGCAGTTGGTGTCTGATAACTTACAATACAAATATTCAAAATTTTATTAACTGAAAAAGTTTAATTAACATTTTGCTACTTCTTTAGTGCAAGTGGAATAAAAATATTTTTAAACAACAATGCTAAAGTTCTGTCTATAGTGGTTCAGACAGTGCTTTAAGAATATTTCTAACTTGGCTGAAAACATATTTTTAAAATTTATTTAGAATCATGAAATTGCTACAATTCTACAGAGGCAACACCACAGAGTTCGATATTCAGAGTCAGTGGAAAGTGGAGCTGTGATTTTTTCTCTTTCTGGTACAGTACTTTGAAATTTATGTTTTTCAATTCATAAATACTAATGAGGCACAAAGTTAGGCCCTGTGGTAGCTACAGTAACCTGAATACAAGCTGCCTTGTTGGAATGTCTTGTGCCGTGCCTGGATGGAAAGCAGAGGAAGGGGAATAGAACTTTGGGGAAGAAGTTTTTTCAGGGTTTTTTTTACTGTTATTGTGGATGTATAATAGAATGGGTACATTATATTTGGTGATCATCAGTTGAACTGTTTAGTAAATTCGTATTAGAGCAAATACATTGAGTGCCACTAATATGTAACACAGCCATCAAGATCTTAAGTATCCATGGCTGTAAACACACCAGTGAACCAAAGCTTCTATCTTCCAAGTTGAGTTTGCAGACCTGGTGGTAGCAGAAGAGTTATGAAAAGCATTCTTTGAGCATGTGCTTGCAGAGGCATTCTGATGTCTGCACTTTTAGTGGATTGAACAGTTGGGTTTTTCTTGATGTTATGGTAGAAAATAACCTCCGAGTTCTGTGTAGCTTTTACCTTTAGAATCATGGAATCATAGAATGAAAGAGGTTGTAAGAGACCTTTAGAGATCATCTAGTCCAAACCCCCTGCAGAAGCAGGTTCACCTAGATCAGGTCGCATAGGAATGTGTCCAGGCAGGTCTTGAAGACCTCCAAGGAAGGAGCCTCCACAATCTCCCTGGGCAGCCTGTGCCAGGGCTCCCTCACCCTCACAGTCCTTGTTGAACCTCATGAGGTTCCTCTCTGCCCAATTCTCAAGCCGGTTGAGATCCCACTGAATGGCAGCACAGCCTTTGGTGAATCAGCCAGTCCTCCCAGTTTGGTGTCATCAGGGAACTTGCTGAGGGTCACACTGTCTCCTCATCCAGGTCGTTGGTGAAGATTGTGAAAATTATTAGTCATCACTGTTCAAATCTCACGACTGCATTTCACTGTCAAGATGTGTAAATTCATTCATGTATTTCATTCCATTTCCTTTTAAACTAATGGTTGAATAAGAATTCTGCTTCCCAGTTTGTGGGGAGAATTTAAGTCACATTCCTGTCATGACATGTACTTACATCAATTCTCTTAAAGGTATTGCATTTATACTGTCAGACACGCAGGAATTGCTTATGACAGGGGAAGAACAGTTTTCCAAAAGAATTCAGAAATTCATAACCATTCATCGGAACAGTTTTCTGGTTTTGTCATCTGCTCTTCACGGACCACAAGAATGGAATGTCATGTTTAGGATCCAGAGAAGGTACAATTTTAACATCAACTCAAACTTTCTTTTGGTAGGAAGAAATGAAGTAGCAGTGCTAGATTCAGGAAAGTTGCTAATGCACTGGGAAATTACTTAAAGCATATGTTTATTAACGGCAAGTGAAAAGAATACCAAGTGAATCCATCTAACGTGTCATAGGTAACAAAAAAATCCATTCCTCAAAACATGGCAAATATCCGTCACTTTAGGACTATGTAATTCCTTTTTAAAGTTTTCTCTTGAACTGGAAAACCAGGCAATTTTCTTAGCTCTGTCAACATCTTTTCATGGTCATTTTCAAAAGAGAACAGGCAAGTTTCATTCATGACAAAAGGCTTTCTTGTAAAGTAGCTTCATTACCAGCTTTTAACATCTGTTTGCTGGGAACAGTGTTGATAATACAGAGTTAGAACCACTGAAATAACCAGTGTTATTCTATACCAGAAGTATAAACCTGGACATTAAAACTTTACATGTGATTTCCACTGAAACCTGAGAACTTGCGTGTTTCAGTACTTATATGCTGACAACAGTTACCAGATTGTGTTCCAAACTTGTAGTCAAAACTATTTTTGGTAAGTAGTTGATTTTTCTGGTAAGTGCAGCTGATATTCACTCTTGACATCAAAGAAGTAACTATTCTAATTGGAGTCTTTGATCTTTACCAGTTTCATTAAATACTGGGCAAACTGCCAAATGCTGATGAGTAGCAGAGCATATGGGATGAAATGTAGGAAATCTATTACCTGTTTGTGAAAATGCCATAAATTTTCATGAAGGGTCTTAAAAGCTCTGCCACCATTCAAGAATATACTATTCAGCTGATGGCAGTGCTCATTCTCAGTCTACTTTGTGGTTACATACAAAAGATTGTGTGCATGTGCTGATCACGGGCAAACGTGACGTTCTGAAACCATTTCCTTTGGCAAGTCAGTAATTTTGTTACAATAAATAGTGTTGTCATTGCAGGCCATACCAAACTGATGTCGACAAAGCACAATTGTATTTAGATGCATGTGTATTTCTACTGCTAATGCAGCTTGAGTTCTGCTATTCTATGGGCAACATAGACTGAGCTATGTGGGGGTTGAAACTTGGGCCATGGTCTCTAAAATGACGTCACCTGTTGGACTTCTTAAAGGGAAAAAAAAAAAAGTCCCCTAGTGTTTGTTGGTCTTTCTGCATTACTGTTTACTTCTGTTTGTGTATGGTTTTGTTGCAATTGGGGAAGGATTTTTGGAATTACAGTTAGTAAGAACGTTTCAAGATTGCTGTTCAGCCACATAGGGTTGTATGTATTAGGGGGGAAGTGGAAGAAAAGCAACCTTCATCATCACAACTCAAATGTGCATCCACTAATAGCCTCAGTAAATCTGTATGTTATTTTAAAACCTTGGAGCAGTCACATGTTCTAATGGCCAGTATTCTGCCCATTGATCAAATCAATAAAATGCAAACTAAGTGTAGATCTGCTGTAATTTGGAGCAAAACTTTATCAAATGGATTTTCATGGATCTAGGTTAAGCTCATCTGATTGATAGTTGCTCTCATTCAATCATGTTTTCCTTAGCCCATTGCTAGTATTAGCAAAGTCAGATTTATTTATTCCTCTAATCTCTAAATAGTAAGTGAAACCACAGATTCTGGATCAGATTTTGGCAAAACTCAACAGTGAGTTGAGTATCTAATCTCAGGGAAGGACGCTGCCTACAGCATTTATTTTTGCTAATTAGAAGAATGGTCAGGCAAATTCAGATCTGATCTCTAACCAGTCGAGGTCTTAAAAGGAGTCCAAGTCATGGAACAGATGGAGGGGAAGAACAGGTGGCAGTCACACAGGGAGGTCACGGGGCAGTACACAAGTGAGCAGCTGGGCACTTTGTTTGGATTACATTTTTGATTATTTAAAATTCCTCACTCTTTGTTGTCCGTGTCATGTTTCAGCTCTACAACAGAGCAGGGCAGCAGTGCTAACTTTGTGGTTATTATAACACACTTAAGATACAAGTCTTAGGCAAGCACAGAGCTTCTCCTTGAGCATTGATCTCTCTTCCATGACTGCAGAGAGACAACTGATGCTAGTATTTTAAATCTTCAGATTCCATTCTAGAGAATGAATGCATATGAATAACATGATTTATAGAAAGAGAGTGAATTTTAGGTTAAATTATTTGAATAATTCTTCACAGCAAATTCTTAGCAGTATTGTCCCATTATCTTAATTGCATCTGACACACTATACTTAGATGGTAGACTACAAAGATTCAGCTCAAATTTGGAAGTATTTTTAGCATAGTAGTTGAAAATTATTTTCTGTGTTCTTCCAAAGCCATAACCCTCCCTCCCATTTTTTTACGGTCACCAAGAATGCACACTCTTCAACAACATAGCAGAAGAGGGCGTAGTTCTCTCCGAATGTACACATGCTTAACAAGTCTTGACTGACTGTCAAAGAGCCCTACAAAAACAAATGAGCTCTTCCAAATACCACCTAAACAAGTGGTACAGAAATGGGTCAGATGGTTGGACAAATAGCATGAACTTACCAGATGCCATCTTCTATGTACTTACCGTGCCTTCACCACAAGCAGTTGCTTACATCATATGGGAATGCTTTTTGAGTTTTATGGTGTAACAGATTAAATGAGAGTTCTAAAAGTAACTTGAATTCATTTTGATGTGCAGGTTCCTGGGCAGTAATTTACGTATAATCCCGGTTCATAATACTGCTGAAACTGTGAAGTTAATGCTAACTTTAGCTAAGGTAAGCCTGCCTACAAATACTTAAAAAATATTATTTCTGAAGTATGTTAGCTAGGAAAATGTAAGAACTGTAAACTATTTCTTTTTCCTTGTGGTGGTTTAGCCCTGGCTAGGTCCTAGATGCCCACCAAGCTGTAATATCACTCCCCCTCTTAAACTAGACAGGAGAGAGAGAAATACAACAAGAGGCTTATGTGTTGAGATACAGATAGGGAGATGACTCAGCAATTAGTGTCACGGGCAAAAGAGACTCAACTTGGGGAGAAAAAGGTTTGATTTATTAATAAATCATCAGAACAGGGGGATGAGAAATAAAATAAAATCTTAAAACACCTCCCTTCACCCCTCCCTATTCCCAGGACTTGGCTCCGAGTGGCAGAGGGGATGGGGATCCCAGTCAGTTCATTACAGATGGACTTTGCCGCTGCTTCTTTTCAGGAGGCCTCATCACAGTTCCTACACTGTGGAGTTCCTCCTCATGGGAGACAGTCCCTCATGAACTTCTTCAACATGGGTTCTTTCCATGGGCTACTGCTCTTTATGAACTGCTCGAGCGTGGGGCCTCCTACAGGGGCAGCTCCTCACACCCTGCCCTTACGTGGGTCATCCACTGGGAGAACTGTCCTTCAGGTACTGACTGCTCCAGCCTGGGTCCTCACAGGGTCACAAGTCCCAACAGCAAACCTGCTCTGGTGTGGGCTCCTCATTTCCCAGGTCCTGCCAGGAACTTGCTCCAGGGTGAGCTTCCCATGGAGTCACAGCCTCCTTCAGGCATCCACCCACTCCAGTGTGGGGTCCTCCATGGGCCACGAGTGGATCTCTACTCCCCTGTGGCCTCCATGGACTGCAGGGGCTGGGCCTGCCTCACCACAGGTCACAGGGGAATCTTTCCTTCATTGCCTGGGCACTTCCTCCCACTCCTGCCGTGACCTTGGTGTCTGTGGAGATGTTTTCACATTCTCACTCTCTGTTGCTGCTGCAGTTTAGCAACTGTGCAGCAACTTCTTATAAAGTACATTATTCACAGAGGTGTTACCTCCATCACTAATTGGCCAGGCTTGGGTCAGCAGCAGGCCCATCTTAAAAGTGACTAGTATTAGCCCTATCATCAGCTACAGGGGAAGCTTCTGGCAGATCTTTGTTTAAAGAAGCCACCATGGTAGCTCCCTCGCTACCAAAACCTGACCCAGGCAAAACCACTACATTCCTTAATGGAACTTAATCCAAGTAGTACACTGAGGTAGGACTGTTAATTCTGATGCTTTATCTTCTTTATCGTTAAAGGTAACTTTAGAAGCTCTTAACATCTATGAAGACAGCTATTTAAGAGCTAATTCAGCTCTTACCCCTGTTAAGTTAGGATGTCTTCATTTACTAGTTCAGAAGTAAGATCTAAATATGTAATGACTTCAACTTAAAGTAAAAATGCCCATCTGCAAACTAGTTATTTGTGAATTTTTAATGATGCACATACACAGGTAAGTTATGTGTGTTAAGGTGTAGAAATAATATGCTAGTCTTTGCAACATATCCTGACTGCATCAACATCTTATTAGAACTATTTACTGAACCTCTTTAAAGAACATTTTTCAATGAAAATTCTAACTTAGATGCTAACTATAACATTACTAGCAGCATGCCATGTACCAAAAATAAAAAGAGCGTGTTGAATGACATGTTAGGAACCAAATACTAATTTACATTTTATTCTTTCCTGAAGTGGGCATCTCAAAATAAAAAGCATTAACCTATCCAGAGTATTCTTCATTTTTAAGGGAGCAAAAGCTGTTAAACACTGTTAATACAATTTTGAACACCACACTTAAAACATTTTATGGAACCTGCTGCTGTCTGGCCCACTCTTAGTACAGCATTAACCTCAAAGCTTTTCAGATTGCTGCTGATCCTATAACCTTGAATTTGCTTTGCCACTGGTTCTAAATGTTTACACCAAACTTCAGCAGGACAGCCTCAGAAGAAGTGATGACAGTATATAGCACAAATCTGTTGGTTGCCATTATATTCCTGCTGATGCAACACAAAACCAGTCTAACAAGCTCATCTTCTTCCAGAGAATCCCTAACTGATACAGGGGCTAAAAATTTAACTTTTTTTGCCTCATATTAACAGACATGGTCAAGGGAGCAATATCAACTGATACTATACCCAGCTCCTGTTGAAATACTATCCAAATAATCAGATGCTGACAAGCCTGGTTATTTTAGGACTGGTATTGCACCTGAAAGGATACACCAAATCACCTCTCCGTACAACTTTCCCAAATATCTGCTTCAGAAAATGCGACTCTAATTTCACGGCTCAGTTAATATTATATTTGTATGAGTTGAAAAATAAGATGATGAATATCCCATTACTCACGAGTTACTGTGTCCTATTCATAATATTTTTCTTTCCTCTAAGATAACTTCCAAGCCACAGGCAGATGATACTTATTACAAAATGGCAATGACAAAAGCCCAAATAATAGAAAACAGTCCAGTTTGGAAGATGCTTCAGGAGTACCAGCAGCGTAATTAATTTAGTACTTGGGTGTTTTATTCATAAATAAAGTGGCTACATTTTAAACAAGTTACAGAATGTTGGTAAAAATATAGTTACTTTTCAAAGGACTCTATATACAACTTATGCATTTAGAATTAATATTTATATTAAATAACTATACAGAGAAAAATAGCATACATTATCCCAAATATGCCATCCAAGAAAAGAAGTGGTTTAATTGTACTACAGAAAAGCCATCCATATTTTTAACTTGATTCTGAATTTACGAGTCTTCTCTTTGCAGTAATTTCCCCAAATATTTAATATATTTCAAGGAAACATTTAATCCTTAAAGAATTAAAACAATGCAAAAATAAAAGGTTTCCCACACATACACAAATATGTCTGAAATCTTACACTGTGGTTTTTAAACAAATGTTGCCTTTTGTGTTACTAAGGTGCTACTAACACCTTATTTGGCTCAGAGTTGTTTTTTTTCTTCAAACCTGGTTTCCTTTGCAATGTTTCTACTGTTATCTCCCTATACCTTACAGTCCTGGTTGTAATAGTGAAGCTTGTCTGTCAATATTAAAAAGTGCTAATAAAAATGCCTTGTGCTTAAACAGTGCTTTTTAATTCATGGCTCTCCAGTCACTTTTTATCTTTGTAATTCACAACCCCAATCAGAAACTATTACCTAACAAATTTTCAAAAATTAACAGGAAAATGCCACAGCCTAAGAACAAAAAAAGCCCCTTGTTATTAGTTTCTACACTAAGATAAAGCATCATTCTGAAAAGAGATGTAAATAGGCCACCTCAGTGAATTGCATACAACAGTAGCGACAGAAGATTAAGAAGAACAGCAACTAGACTGAGGAAGAGCAGCATTTGCAATTCTTCTAGAGTCCACTCTAAATTGCTCTTCTGTAAAGGTTGGCAGCTTCCTTTTCAACTAAAGCCTCAGAGTCAAACTGACCCTGTAAGAAATACATTAATTCATATACTTCACTTGACCTAACTATTTTCATCCATTACAGCTTTTGTTTTCACTTCCATGAGTTCTTCTACTCGAGCTAGAACACTTTCTATCAAATCAAATGTGAACAGAGCCGAGTGTAAAACCTGAAATGACAAGAGATTAATGTTATTTCAATTAGAAGAGTTGTGGGTTTTTTTTAATCCACCGTATATTTGTCTCCAGATTGAGAAGAAAATTTTGATACTTCTGGATAAGTTTGAACTAAACATAATCTCACCTGAAGCTGCATTTCAGTAGTCATAGCAGGCATCTTTTCCCCACTAACAGTTACAGAATGAACTGTGTTAGAACTGTGAGCTTCTGTAGAAGAAAATAACCAACCAGAGATTAGGTTGCCATTTTACATACATATTCTTTCATTCTAGAAGTTGATATATGAGCATTTCTAGATAGTAATTGTTAAAACCCACAAACCTGCTATTGACCAAACACAGAAGGTCATGAACCTTAAAAGGAAGCCAGTTTGAGCTGGATGCTAATTACAGTTTCTGTAACACATACAACTGTATTACTAAACAAACCATATCTGCAACTTAAAAAAAAAGTTGCGTAGATAAAATGCTCCTTAGATGGAAAAAAAAAATTAAATCTGGTCATTTTCTGATAGATTTTTGTATTTCCACAACCAGAGGAGACAGGAGAGTGTTTGGTTTGACTTAACGAATGCAGCCATGAAATAAATGTTTTATTAAGAAAAGGCTGCAGGCTTCTTTGTTTCAGGCAGATTACTTGCAGCAGGCAAAACTACAAGGACAAGTCTCAAAACTAAAGGGAGCATCTCTTGGATTCAGACTACATATCTGAAATCCAACACAAAGAGGCTACATTGGGGAAAAAGGCTAAACCATTTACTATTAACGAGTTTGATGTTCTCTCCTGAACTCAAATCTCTGTATTTCGTCAAAGGCTAGAAAAATGTAAGAGGGACTTCAAGAAAAAGATGCTTGTTTCATTTTTAAGGATTCCCCTTAGAAAGGTATCCACAGGTTGTGTCAGCAAACTTGCCCTTCTCTACCTCATATTTACATTGATTACAACAACAGAAGAGGGTAAGACTACAGGCAAAAAGCTATACTGACACTTTTGGTAGCAGAAACCAGTTCCCTGGGCTGTCTTAATTATACTGGAGACCACAGAGGATCTGAGAAACAGAGATAACTAAACCAGCTGCAGCTCTTATGCCCTGTGGAATTTGTCTGCATAACTTAGAACAGAATCTGATTCTGTGTATTAGATTTTAACAAAAAATAGATTTTAGAATGTAATCTTTTAGGCTTTGAGAAAGCAGCTATTTGCTGGGTGAATTATTTCTTTTCTTGTTAACCTCTCCATACATAACATAAAACCTAAGGGCTATATATTCTAAGAGACTTAGATGCTCCTATCTAACCTTAAAATCAAAAGTATCAATGCAGAAGAAGCTTTGAAGGTCTTCATGTGACATTTATGTCAGGTTTCCATAAGATTTAAAAATGTGATCAAATATGGCAACCACTGAATTATTTGAAATAGCTTAAAGTTACATAAAACATGATCTATCCAGCACTCACCAATTCTTTGTCTACAAAGGACTTCCAAAATTTCATTTAAGAAAAAGAGAAACCAACTAACCTCTTCTGTTTTCTTTCTTACTCTTTATTTCTGCCTCATAGTGTGCTTTTGACATATTGAGTCCTACACGGAGTGGTTTTAAAAAACTGTGCTCGATCTTGGCAAGTGCAGTCCATACACCAGTCTATTTAAACAGACCAGAGAAGGTTAAAAGTTAGTTTTAATGACATGTTGCAATGCAGAGGTTTTTGAATTAGTTCTTATAACACACTTCAGTGCTGGGAGGAAAAAAGAGAGAACTGAGACTCATCCATTTAAGCATTAATAGCATCACGATGGATATATAAGCTCTTCTCCCTCTTACATCATTTGTTGAAAACTGGAAAAGCAGTAAGAAAAATAAAGGAAGGAGGGCAAACTTAGTATGTAGGGTGGTAACTACAGCAATGGAAATGCACCTTTTCAACTTGTTCTTTGTAAACAAAGTTGAAAGCATCTTGACACGTTGGAAGCCACTTCTTGGGCTAGAATCTCAACAGTGAGCAAACTGCAGTCATTGCTTCCTCTATCATAATTCAGCAGCAAAATGGCACAAATAGTTAAATTCATGTTCCTGAATTAAGATCAGACTGTGATGCCAAATGGAAGCTCTGATAAAGCTCATGCTTCCCAACTGTGTAAGACTCTTGTCTATATTGTATTCAATTAAAAAAACATTGTAGGAATGTTACCAGATATGCTACTACCACATCCTTACACATAGTAGCCAAAGTGACCACGAACTTCTCCCCAGTTTGCCACAAGTGCAAGGAGTTTATAATGAAAGTACCCAGGAAGCAAGAGATACAAGGAAAAGATTCTCAAAAGCAGGGCTGCTCAAGGTTATACAGCACAAGAGGAAAACTCTGCCTTGGCGCCTTATAAATTTGCTATTACAAAACTGCAGAAGGAAACAAACACAAAGCAACCTTTGTGTCTTATAAAGGAACCTTTTACACAACTCCTTTCTTCAGGCAGTATCCCCAAAAGGCAGCGTAAGGACGATAAAAATAATAATTCTCCATCTTACATAGTATTGTTGGTTACAGTGGAAAATTCACCAAACATTAATGCTAAATGACAAAAAATTAACTGGTCAAAGAAGAAAATTGGTAATTGCTTCCACCAGAATGAGGCCAAAAATGAAGAAACCTCTTTCCAGAAAAATACTGATCTTTAAACGTGGTTAATGAAAGTGCTTGTTACACAGCAATCAAAACATCTGAACTGACATGTACAGAGGCATTTTCTTTCTGCCTCACTTGCACTACATGAAAGGAGACAGGGAGGAAGTCAAGAAGAAATGTAAGGGCTTAAATTTAAGGGAAAACTTCAGAAGAGGTGATGCTATTTTCTTCTCAAACTAAGGACATTCTTCATGCCAGATACTAGACAGCATTGTTAGAAAAATTGTGTGCTACTATACGTAAGTTTAGTAACAAGAGAGGAATTGTTTCTTTTCTTCCAAAGCTATGCAGAGTAAAAGGATCAGCTTGTTTGCTGTAGCAGTCAAACACGATTGCAATTTCATCAGATAAAGTAACGTGTCACATATCTCTCAATGTAGTTAATAAAAGCATCGCTTCTGGATTACTGACCCTTGCAAACAAAAGTATAAAACACATGGTTTTGAATCAAGGATAACAGTGTTCACATGAATACAGCTTCCAGCCCTCAGCTAATCAATCATTTAAAAATCAATTAATACTTACTTGATTGTTACTTTCACAGTCCTTAATGACTAAGTATCTCAGTAGATTTAGTGACGCCATAATCCTGTGAATGAAAAATGTGCTATTTGTCATTCAGAGCACAGGTGTATTTTACAGGGATAATACTTTAAATTGTCCATTAGCCAGACATCCTAAAAATATCCACTTGAACAAAACGCAGTCACTCATCTGTTGAGCAACGTAGCTTAGTCTAGAACACCAGTGTGCAGCAACATCCATGTTACAGCAGTTAACGCTTTGCAAGTGAAATTAAAACTCAGTTTTTTGTCAGGAGAAAGCTGGTGACTGAGGGAAAGAGTTCACTGAAAAGGCAGAACCTTATTGCAGAATTTTTAATACGCATCACTGGGGATCTAAAGTTCATTTAAAACAGGTATGACAGTTTTCTCTAGTACTGTATTGAATTTTTAGTTTTGAGTGCTCTGTGGTTTTGTTTTACCGTACTTTCTAGCAGAAACTATTTATTGCTTTTGCAGATAAACCAGTACAATTAGTGATCAGACATTAGTGTCCATCTGGACCCTATCACCCAACTAATTTACAATCCAGGCTTTACTCATCATATGGGAAAAGACTTGTCCTATACAGAAGGTTTTCAGAGGCGTTTCAGTTATTTTTATATTACTGAATTCAAGTATTTGCTATTCAAGTGGCTCTGTATTCTCACTGAGGAGACACTGGCTTCCCAGCAGCAATATGTGAAACAGCCTCAAAAAGCCTCTGTGCTGTGAGTTGTATCTGATATTGTTACTCCCCTGTACCACCTAAGACAACATACCACATTTTTGTTCCTCCAATTGCTTCAGCAGAAAGCTGACAAATCATACATTCCTGAAGAAATAATGCTTTACCAATTAGTTCTGCACTTTGACGTCTGAGGTCTTATATCCTCAGGGAATGGGGGAGGAATTCCTTTCTTACGGTTAAAATCAGTATAATAGCATTGTGACATTCTTCTACATAGAGTTAGTTGAAAGGATGTCTGAAATAAGCAATCATCTCCATTACCAGTCCCAAAAATTTGAAACACATTGATGTTGCCACCTCGTTAATTACATGACAGCATACCTCCCATTACACTAGGGTAGTTTGAACCCTTTTAAAATTATTAAAGAAAAAGTAGAAAAGCCTTTAAGTGCAATTCCAACTCACCTATCTGAGTTTTGTAGCAGATCTGTCTCAGCACCTTCTGGAAGCAAAAATACTAAACCTAGAAGGGAGATCAGGTGATGTCCTGTAAACCAAATGTTGTCACATGCCTTCTGAAAAAAAACATTAGAAAAGGTTTAGATCAGTGCAAAACTTAAATCTTTAAGGTATCTTAAATTATTTACAGTTTATTTAACAATCATTTTAGGAAAACAAGAAAAAGGAAAAGAAACACTGGAAGCCATATTTTCTAATTACTACATCTGACTGAAGTACACAAAATAGTCTTTTCATAATCCTCTCTACTTCATCTCTCCCTTCCAAGTTGTTTTCAACTTCATCAGAATAGATTCTCCACCTTTAGGCATAGCACCATAGTTAATACTTCAGATTCCTTCTCTGGAGATTTTCAAAACCCACCTGCACACATTCCTGTGTGACCTGATCTAGGCAGACCTGCTTTAGCAGGAGGGTTGGACTAGATTTCTAGAGGTCCCTTCCAACCCTACCATTCTGTGATTCTGTGTAAATTTAGAATATTATAATGGGCATTCTCTGTTTTCTTTATATTGAGGTATGGAACAATTAGCTTTACCAGACACTCTATTCATTTCATAATAGCAGTGTTGCACCTTTTTGGTTTTTTTTTAACATAATCATGTGTTTTAAGTTTGTTTTTGCATATTTCTAAACCTAGAAATGGACTGGAAGGAAAACTGAGACCATCTAAGGAGATGATAAGCGTAATTATCTGTTAAATTGGACCTGATGAGTGACCTGGAAAGATTAAGACTAACTGTGCACAAAAACTAAGATGAAATAAATGGATAGGAATAGGAAATTGTTATCATTACATCTATAGCACATAATTTCTCTCTCTTTAGAGAGAGAAAAGAGTTAATCAATTATTTTTAATTAATTACTCCAACTCCATGGTATGAACGATTAAAAAATATGAGATTTAAATAGCTTTGATCTAAGCTCTACTCCTTTATGAGGAATTCTTAATAAAACACTGTCAAGCCAAGAAAAAAACTAATAATTCTGCCTGGACTGAGGCATTTTAATTATATTCAAGAAACGAAGAACTGTGACGATAAAACAAATCCTGAGTTTTTCCTCTAAGAAAGCAGCACAGATTTCTCAATCCCAGAAAAGGTAATAATAATTTCTTAGAAAAATACAACAAACTTGTGCAATTAAAAACAAAATTGTAAAATGATAACATCAAACTATGTACACAGAAAAAGCCAAATTAATGGTTTTAGTTCTGTAATTTCCCAACATTATCTTTCTTTTCAAAGGGGCTTTCTTTTCATACATCACTCAAAACTTAAGCTGTATTACATTTTCTCAACGTAATACTAACAGAATTATGAGATGACAACTTGTTTTTTAGTCGTAACAGCCTCACCATTAATGATAAGTGAATCTGATCTTTTATATTTTTAATGATGTATCCTTCCACACCAGAATGGTTACTTGTCTTCAATAAACACCTTTAAACAAACAAACAAACATGATATTATCTCTTCAAAGCTAGCTATATAGTTAGCTCAAAACTTAAGGTGATATTATGGCCTTATTCACTAAGTGGGAGTTTTACCACAGAAAAATAAGATGACTATGTAAGCTTTAAACTTAGTGTACATAAGACAGCTGATATTTTGGGGAGGCTGTTTAGTATAGAAAAGAGGAGACTGAGGAAAGATCTCATTAACATTTACAAATATCTAAAGGGTGGGTGTCAGGAGGTTGGGGCAGCACTTTTTTCTATTGTAGCTAGCAACAGGACAAGGGGTGATGGGATGAAGCTGCAACACAAAAAGTTCCACTTATATTTAAGAAAACACTATTTCACTGTGAGGTGATGGAGGCCTGGCACAGGCTGCCCAGAGGGGTTGTGGAGGCTCCTTCCTTGGAGGTCTTCAAGACCCACCTGGACATGTTCCTATGCCCCCTGATCTAGGTGACCCTGCTTCTGCAGGGGGGTTGGACTAGATGATCTCTGGAGGTCCCTTCCAACCCTGCCAATGTATGATTTTATTTGAGGCAACTGAAATTCATTATTTATCCAAACATTAACACAGTAGAATTAATGTGGTTTAACAGATAGAATCTCTGTCAGAAATCATTGCATCTATGCATTGAAGCTGCAATAAGGCTGATGTTACACAATTGGCAGTAATTTGGATGCATACCTGAAGAGCGTGTATTTTCCCTCCGCATCAAACTTGTCTATAAACAACTGCAAAATACTTAAACTCTTTTTTCTCTAAAGAAAAAAAAGATGTCATCAGATTAATTCTAATTAAAGAAATTCAGCACTTAACTGTAGGTCATATTACCTACCAGACGCTCTATGGGACAAAGTGTCATAACTTTCACCAGATCCTGCAGTTTGACAAAGAAAACATAATCTCTAATTACATTCAGATTATTACATCACATCATCACACTCACTAGAATCTATACAACACATTTAAAAAAAAACCCAAGCAAATCCAAAGCAAAACCCTACAGCCCAGAAAACCATGCCTGCGAGAAGATGCTTATCTGAGAAATTAATATTCCTTTAGTGGTTTAAAACGCAAGGTTGATACACAAAGACACTATTCTCATATTGTTGGGTCCAAATAAGAATGTAGTCAAGCAGCAGATTTGCAAGGAAGAGGCAAAAATGAACAAGCACCATCAGCTAAGATCAGTATATTGTAACTGTCACTGAAGCTTCATGCTGTAGTGGGTACTTAAGACAAACCAATCTGCATAGCAAAACACTGAAGGTGTATGAAGATTCAGTAGTATGTTCTCTCTCAAACATAGAAGACAGCTAGATATTATTTATAATCAAACTTTAAAGATTTCTGTACACTGCTGCTTATTACCTGAGGTATGCTAATAAAATCTCTGAATTCTAAATACTGATGGAGAAGGCTGTTATCTTCCATTCTCAATAAACAGCTCTCAAAAAGATCCTGCAGGTGGGGAGAAAAAAAAAAAGCTGCCAATATTTTGCACATATATAAGATATTCATCTATATACATAACTTCTCATGGCTAAAACCACCTTTACTATAGATTTTTGTTCAGTTATCCAAAGTTTCTAGGAGCTACCATTATCACTTATATTTGTAATTCAAACATCTATGCAAGTGTGTAAAGTTTAATAATTATGTTTGAAGAATTCCTAATTAAGCCACAAAATGTTTCTGGAAGTTTCATCTGAATTATTGTTCGTACCTTTCTTAGAAATAGAAACTAAAGTTTTACCATTACTGAAATGGAAAACATATGCATTGAAAATTTGATTAAAAGAAAACTTACAAGTCCTTTAGATAACATTGATTCTTCTGTTCTAGAAAAAAAAAAAGCAACATCAAATCTAAACTGTTAATGAAAAAAAAAAGTGATATTTCAAAAGGAATACTAGAAGAGAGATCAAAAAGAACTTGACCTTCAATAATTTTCATTCCGTTTTCTAAATATAATATTTTCATTATTCCTCTCAAATATTTTTAGAATAAATTGGCTCGTGAAAAGTTGAAAATTAAAGAGTCCTCTCCTCAGGGTCAAAAATTACTTTTTTTTCCCCTCAATATTTATAAATGCTCAAAAGCAGCATCTCTTATCACAAGGTATCAAGACATAACAAAGAAAATTAAACTTTTCCAAGATAAATTCATTTGCATAGTTCTACAAGCCTAAGAAAAACACAGCTGATCCTAAACTGAAGAGACCAGATAGTTTTGTTTAAATTTTACCAGGAAATGATAAGCAGTCATAATGGGAAACTCTCCTTCTACAGCAGTGCTAGGAACTATTTGGCCAATTCTGTTGCTTATGGAAGACCCAATTTCCTTTAGAAAGCCTGATCTTTAATCAGATAGCATATAATATCAGAACACATTCAAATAAATACTACTAGAGAAAACTAGTGATAGTAAACGAACAGTTACAGAAGTAAATATGTATTCTGATGATTCTGCATGTTTTTGTAAGACCTTAATTTGACATTTTCAGAATTTCTAAAAATGATATCACATTACAAGCTGAAAACAGTAAATCCATGGTTCAGACAACTTTTTATAACTCTCAGTAAAAGAAGTCAGCTTGTGGAACT
Organism: Urocolius indicus; assembly: GCA_013401255.1. Taxonomy (NCBI): domain Eukaryota; kingdom Metazoa; phylum Chordata; class Aves; order Coliiformes; family Coliidae; genus Urocolius; species Urocolius indicus. The sequence continues at coordinate 198,973 of WBNH01000154.1, read as the reverse complement.
TGCCATTTTAATCCTCAGGTTTAAAAACCTCCTCTGAACTTGTCTGTATCTATTCAAAATCCAATTCTACGATTACTATAAAAGATTACACTCACTATCTGCAACTCCAAATACCATAAATCCCACCTTTTCAGTAGCACTTCAATATGTATCATATTGCATTGCAGAAGATATGATGGGCTAAAAAAGAAAATAACGTACCTATTAAACTGCATAGGCCATATATTTGCACACAGTTAATATATATGCAGGAGTAGTCCTTTTTGAAAAATAATTCTTAATTACTTTATAACTCTTATGTGGAAACTGTCTATAAATAATAAATTGACAATTTCATACATGTTCATTTGCAGCACGTGACTAATCCTGCCAGTTTCTTTAAAAGGACAGCTTATCTAAAATGAAACCATAATAGAGTCATCTGTAGGACTGGAATATGTTATTATGTATATCACATAAGCTATATGACATATGAATGCATAAAGGCTGACACAACACCAATACTAGTGAAATACACAATTTTCATTCATAACTATTCACCAAGTTTTCTCCTGCTCAGAACGAATCTTCAAAGAAGACTTAACATTAAGAAAGGAAGAATAGTTCTTACCTAAATACCATGGGAAAGCAATCACTACCAAAATGCTGAACAAACATTAGATATGACAGACATGCCAAAGAATCTGCATCATTCTTTTGCTCTATGTCCGCAAACTCCTGATTCTCCCAGTGTGGACTTTTGTCTTTATGATGTGAAAACACCAATGGTATCAATTCTCTTATGTCACACAAAATGTCCTACAAAAGAAAGACAGATTGCCTCTAGTTACCTTTAAAAAACCTGCATATCAATTAAATGTCAAACCTTTAACTGTATTTACAGTAAATTCTCTTACATAGCATAAGTACTAATTAATGTATCTTTTGTGGTAGATACATATACACAAGATCTTGCAGGAAAAATAACTCCTGTTACAAGAATGTTACTAAGATAGCAAAGAGAAGCACTCAAAATTTAGCAAAAGGCTAAACTGCCACAGGACCCTAGTGTTTTTCACATCACAAAATACTCAATACTTTGTTTTCTTGTTCACTATATGTGACACAACATTTATCTGCTAAAGACAAGCCCTGCTTTCCAGCTAGAATCAGCCTTTCTTTCCAGTGATACACAACACAATGACATCTGCACACTTCACAAATACTTGTGTGGTTTCCCTGCTGCACACCTCTCCCCACCATTCATGTGGATTAGGAGGTAGTGCAACTCCTATAGAACATATCATGAAGAAACGGCAAGATCGAGGTTAAGCCACTATTCTGGAGCAGTCCAAACTGAACATCCAGGATCACACATTTTGGAGAATCAGGATTACAGAAGATGTCAAAAAGACAAGCCTGACTTTATTGACCTTAATTCCAGCTCTCATTACCCAATTCCACAAACAGCAGAAGTCAATTTCTTAAGAAAATGAAGAAAATTTTAATCACAATTAGCATAAAAACTATGGTTTCAGACCGTGCCCAACAGAAGACACATGATAAAAAGCCAGTTTTCAGAGCACCCCTCAACATTTTTAACCATGAGATTATCTTCTGGTAATCCCTGCCTCCTTCAGTGCACACCCTGAAAGTCCTGCAATAAATGAAGTAAACATCTCCTCTTTCATTGCACAACCCCTTATGAATCCACACAGCAGTTCCATCCTATGCTGAGACATGCTGTGGGGAAAAAAAAATGGATGTGATCATGATAGAAAAATCTAGTTACTGTTGAAAAACAACCAAAGGTTTCTGCTAACCACTTAGTGTGCTTCACTTTATAATATTAACATTTGGATATAGAATTTTGTGTGCAGAAATGCTTAGATTTATACACACACTGAAGAAACAGAGCTGCATCACATAGTGACTTCCAGACTCCACCCGCGCACATGGACATTTGCAGACTGTAGTATATTTATGTGTGCCTTCCTTATTCCAACTGGCTCCAAGTTTTCCTTTTGAAACTCATCGAATTTTAGTGTGCCTTTTCATTTCCCAAAATGACCCTCTGATCCAGTCTTTCTGCTCCTCTAGAACCAATTCCTCCACTATATCACAGGAAAAAATGCGTATCTTCTAACTCCCTAGTTCATACCTATTTGAGCCATCTTCCTCCAACAGCTTGATTTCCTCAGCCAGCTTCCCTGTAGCTTCCATTTCCCTCTTATGTAGCTCCAGCCTTTCTTTGACTTTTGTCTTTCCATATTTAACTTGTGAATTTTTCTCCAGGGCAAATACGTTAGAACGGTCCAACACTCAAACTTTATTCTTTCATACAGTCAACATTAACAAGAGAAACAAGTATATCCATAGCTAAGAAAACAACTTGCAAAAACCAACTGTAATGGCGAGTCCTCAAAACAAGAATTGTATTTTTTTAAATGGTAAATATTATTAATCAGTTAATAGTTATTGAATGCTCAATTCTCCTATACATCTCAAATGTCAGCTTTATTGTTGAAGACATCAGTTATAATCTTGATACAAACGGGCTGTTCCTGTCTATTAGCACTGAGGATATTTTACACTCCTGTGTTTCATTAACAAGATTTACCAGCCTGCTTCTGAATAAGCTGTTACAAAATAATCCAGCACCTGGCTGTCTAGAAGGTTCCTTCATTTCATCAGCACAACAGAAATCATTGAACAACCATGCATTTAGAGACAACTGATATTTACAAGTCTTTCAGACTTGGTGTACTGGGTCTGACTGACATGGTGTTGATTTTCTTTGTGGCAGCTCCTATTGTGCTGTTTTAGATTTGTAACCAAAACAGCATTAGTAACATGCCAAATGTTTCAGTGATTGCTGAACAGCGCTTGCACAGCCTCCTGTTTCTTATTCTGCTCCTCAGTGAGCAGGCAGAAGGTGGGTGAGAAGCTGGGAGGGGACATAGCCAGGGCAGCTGGCCCAAACTGATCAAAGAGATATTCCATACCATATACCATTATGCTCAGAAGCAAATTCAAGGGTGGGGGGAAAGGTATTATTTTCTGGATTAACTGCTGTTCAGGGTCTGTCTGAGCATCAGTCTACTGGTAGGAAGTGGTGAGTGACTGCCATTCAATCACTTGGGCTTTTTTCCTTCACTTAATAAATATGAGTTTTTCTTGCTTTGCCCTTCAGATTCTCTTTTCCATTCTGCTGGGGGGGCCCAAGTGAGTTAGGTTAGGGTTTAGCTGCCAGATGGAGTCAAGACACTAAGTTTGTATATGTCCAAGACAGGAAATACTCTTTACCATATTCAAAGCATAAACAAAACACAGCTCTTATTGCTGGAACTTTATTAATCACAGCTAGTCCTGCTTCTGAAAATATACACATATTGTGTGTTCCGACATATGCCTGGACTGTACCTGATTATCTCCTCATCAAGCTTGGTTTTGCTGCAAATTTAGAAAAAAAAATCTCTATACCCACAGCAATCTTGGTCCATTAATAAAACACAGCTGCTACATAAAACATTCCAAACCAGCATAACTGCATCAGCAGAATGCAGCAAACATTCCCACTGAATTTCCAGCTATTGCATCAGCAGCTGTCAAGGATCAATTAATATTCTTTAATATTCATCTGGCACTGCACTAGCCACAATAGAGATTTCTCTCTGTGTAACACCTAGTTTAAAAGGTAACATGTAGGGTTTACCCTGACATAATAGTGCAGTAAAGACAATCCTCTACATAATCTAATAAATTCATACATCACGAAGAAAAAGAAGCAGTTACAGAAAAGTAGCAGCTGATGATTGAGAGAGAAGTCCAGCCTATTTTATGAAGGAGCAAAACTGTCTGCAAGAATTGTAATTTTCAGAGATGGGATCTGGAAGGAACTGTTCTAGATCTTTATCTACGTGCATCATCTTACAAGGTCCAGTAAGCCATCCCACTAACCAATATAGCAAGCAAAATGAGATCTAGAATGAACTATAGGTAATTCTGAACTAGATGACTGGTTTTGCAAACACTCGTTAATTTTGATTGCACTTACTATAATTTCAGTTGCAAAACGCCGAAAAGGATGTTCTTCAATGTCTTCCAGTTGTTCAAACTGAGCTGTCAACAATGGGTACCTCAGGCTTTTCATACAGCTGAAATAAAACAGGGTGAAACTAAGTCACTAATATGGTCACAGAGTACAACAGTGTCATTGACAACCAAGAATAACGCCCATACACTAGCTACTCTATTCCAAGGAGAATTTAAAGAAAAGAATGTCTCCTGTAGGAGCATTCATTAGACTTCACCTCCAGAATATGATTATCCTTACTGTGATAAATTTGAGAAGCTGAGGAATACCAAATCATCTTCACTGCATAGAGATTAATATTTGTCTACATTTCCCTGTATTAAAAAAACCAAACCAAAACAAAACCAAAATTACCTTTCTTCTCCCACTTTATAAATATGTAAGGCATGTTTAGGGGCTTTTTTTCCCACTTTTTCAAAATACTACATAAGTTAATCTAATTTGGCAGCATTACCAAGCACTAATAAGTTGATTTATCTACTGCCTATGTAATACATGCCTACTGTTGATTTTACTGTTATAGCAATACATTACACTGACATTAAATGCTCACAATTTTAATAATTCTTCTTTCAGCTCTACGTCATTGTATTCTGATGATTTTTCCATGTTTTTAACAGCTTCATTCACAAAAGGCTTAGCAAAGTCCACCACTGCATTACAACATTGACAGAGACCAAGTTTATCTTCTTCTATTTGTTGTCTTGTATATGGTACAGGTAAGGGAGTAAGCTGATTCATAATCACAGCCAAAGATAAACCCACTGAGTAAGCCTTCTTGTTCTGAAGTTTCAAAAGCACTAGGGAAAAGAAAAAAGAAATAAAGAAGAGGTGGGAAAAAAAAAGAGAACATTTTGAGACATTAAGTTACTACTTACTTAGTAGAGGAAAACATGAAGAAAAATAATGTGACTACATAACAATGCCTTAAGTTTCAGGGAAGGAGAGGGACCAATATCTGAAATCCCACGAGGAAATCCAGCAAGACTAAATATCACCAGCTAGTTTAACATGCCATAGTTAAGATGGCCATATCATGGAATCATAGAATGGTAGGGTTGGAAGGGACCTCTAGAGATCATCAAGTCCAACAAGAATGGCAAATATTAAAGCTTTCCTGCATTTCAACACATTCTTCTTTTCTCTGTAGCACCATGATGAGGACTAAAAAAAAACCACCTGATTTTGTGGAACTAGTGTAATTGAAATAATAATCATTTATCAGACCTGGAAAACTTATTTATTGCTGGACTCTTGTGCTTGACAAAATCAGAGATAACTGCCCAACCTTTCAGTGAAACTTGATTGTACCTGAAGGGAAACAGCTCAGAACCATTTTATACTCCTTTGCAGAAGCAACAGAGTGGCTCCCAGACTGAGGAAGCACAGTACAAGTGGCTCTGCACTTAAACTGTACTCAGTGCATGCTAACTGCAGATTGGCTACCAAAAACACCCACATACTTCAAATTACAAAATTGCTTCTCTTATTAAATTCTAATATAAGTCAGTAACATATCTCAGAGACTGCTACCATCAGACTTCCATGTAAGCTGAAAACTTGATACAAAACACTTGATTTCATCTCATCTATCAAAACAGAAACTACTACTTGTTACCTACTTAGTGAGCATCCAAAACCAAAATAATCTATAGTTTTTATGTGTAAGCCAGAAGAATGTTTCCCTCTCACCAAGCAAATACTTCAACCTGCTTCAATCTGAAATACAAATTTTGTACTACGAAAATGTTGTATGTCTAGAATTTAAATAATGAAGCATTTCACAAATCCATGTAAATCCCTTTTTTCTGTGACAACAGAATGAATGGTGTACACCCCTAAATATAACTGCTACAGGACTACACTCTTGTAAATCATGAAAAAATAGATTAATATTGCTTTTTCAAGTGATGCTATTAATCCCATCTAAAATCTTTTTCTAACAGGCTAATGTAAGCATAAAAGCTACACCTTGTGTTATTTTACAGAATATAATAGACTGTAAAGCCTGTCAGGGCAGACATATACTGAAACTATTCCAGCAAAAGTTAAACTAAATTGATAAATAAATGATAAATCAATTTAGTTCAGAAATCACTTAAGAAACTGAATCTTACCTGTCTGCAAAGGCTGAAGCAATAACATCACAGTTTGGCACACTTGCTCTCCAGAGGTCTGCTCAATCTGCTCAAGTAAACCCAAAAAAAGTTCCTTGGGATTGCATAGCTGCAAGAGAGGAAGAAGGTATCATTTTTAATAACCATGGTCATAAGCCAAAACATTAATCACAAGAAAACTTTGATACAGAAGTTCCTGAATATCAAGAAAGCACAGCTAAACATCCAAGATAATCTTTAAGAAAAAAATTATGAAACAATACTTCCCTACAATTAACATCTTCTGTAGAGTGCATATGTGTATAAACTTCCATGTAAGCTGAAAACATATAGTAATACATACATAATTACACTAAACTCATTTTCAGTGGTCTTTAAAACCTTCACAGTACCTTGGCAAATTAATCCTTAGGAATAAAGAAAAAAGAAAAATCTCAGTGTGGATTTAACTAAAGCTGTCGTGTTTGCAAGTTGGTTTTTTAAGTACGTGAATGAAAAGGAACTAGTCTTCTACAGACTAAAACTTTTTTCCCCTAATATTCTATCAGAATCATCGTAATACTGTATCTGCAGTAGATGAAGCACTATTGCTGTAGCTGCTCTAACTGCTGCAGCTGACTATCAAAAACTGTGAGTTCTTTCTGCCTTTTCCTTCTGGGTAATGCTGTGTCTCTTTGTGTTGTTCAGTTACTAACTTCACAAGATTTGTAAGAAGTTAATTATGTCTGCAAACACTAAGACTGTGTCTACTTAAAATGAAACTAGCCCATGATTTTAAAAGTTACAGGAAATGGACAGAAGAGCCCAGAAGTATTCACACTTTTATTGCCTGGAAATCAGAGGACCTCTCCCTTCATAACCATCTATTTCAAAAACATACCTGTGCCAACTGATCTAGTATCTTCAGGCACTGTTCTCGCTTATCATCTTTCTGTTCATACATGAAAATGCATCTAACAAGAGGAGAGATGAGATTCCAACCCATATTCTTGATGATTACCTAAAAAACAGAGAATAAACCAAAACTGGACATCTTCTAAAACCAGAAAGATTGCATATACAAAGGCCAAAACAGACAACAGATCAATGTCCTGGTTGTAATCAACACCATAATAATAACGTCATTTAAATTTTATGACAATTACCATAAAGTTCTGTACTTGATATACATTGTATTCTCTCCCTGTACCTATAAACACAGCTGCATATTTTGTAGAGTTTTCTTCAATGTATTAATTATAACATGAATATATATTTCTAAGAATTTATATGACAATACATTTAAAACAGGAATGAGCAGAGGAGTTCTGCTGAAAGAAAGAACACTTAGACAACTGATGTTTCATCTCAGGCAATCAAGTTCTTCAGTTGTTACTCCAAACACAAAAAATCCAAAACCAGACTGTGAACCCCACATATCCTTGCCAAAATATTCCATCCTTCACTTTCTTTCTGAACTTCCTATTTATCTCTGTACAATTTAGTATATTCTCCCAGCTCCCTAAAGTGCCTCCGGACATGAGCCTTTCTTACATTACCATCCACTTAGATATCCCTTTTGGCCAATATTATTATATCCATCTGTAGTTGGTTAACTCCAGACAGCAGATAAACACTCACCAGCTGCCTGCTCACTCTCCTCCCTCAGTGGGAAGTTGGAAAGAACCAGAAGTGCAAGAGAATAACTCAGGTTGAGATGAGAACAATTTAACAAGTCAAGGACAAAAAGCTGGGGGGAAAATGACACAAACCAATACCCAGCTAGTCTCCAAGCAACAGCTCCTTAGGAATGGGTTCCCATCTCCATATGTTGTTAATGTTGAGTATGATGTTACATGGTATGGAATATCTCTTATCAGTTCAGGTCAGCTGTTCCAGCTGTGTCCCTGTACTGAGGGGGCAGAAGGAGAAGTGGAGAAGACCTGGACACTGCACATAGCTGAGCAATAGCTGAAACACTGGCATATTACCAATACTATTTTCGTCACATATCTACAATGCAGCATCATACAGACTACCATGAAGAAAAACAACTCCATGCCAGCCAGACACAGTACATCATCTGAAATCCTGTCCAGCAAAGGAGAGACACTGTCACTTTCTCTTAATTATGCTTTTGTCCTCTCTTTTTTCTGTGCTGAACTCACTGAAAAGGTTACTAATGTTTTGTTAAGATTACCATGACTTGGTTTCTGGGAGCTACCTGAAGTTACATAAGAATGTACAATTAACACAGAACAACTTATTCATTATTCAATATGTACAGCCTTTCTCCACAGTGAAGGCAGCCTTCCCTTTTTAATAAGACATTTTATCTATTTAATGGTTAGTGCACAATTGACACATAATGCAAACAAACCCACCTTATTTTTCTCATTTTTAATTACTTCTAGTAACTGAGCGGCACATCCATCTTCTAAACATTTCTGACCTGCTACCTGAAAGAGATTAAAATCTTCTCCTTTGAAATCAGCTTCTTCCAGAATTTGCTGAAAAGAAAAAAACACAGGTTCAAATCTATACTTAAAAAAGGCAAATAAAAAGAGAAAATCCAAGCTTCCATTTAAAAATTAAATGTAGTGCCATCGTAACGTTCTTTTCTTATATACATCTTTCAGATATTAAAAATGCTACCAAGAGCTATTACAGAAGTCAAAGCAGTATTTCAATAGCATTTTCTAAGTCTAGACTACAGCATGCTGTTGGAAGATGGATTTTCTACAGCAACGTGCTAGGGCTTTGTTTCTTCAGACAGGTACTGTTGAGTACAAGAACACTTCTTTTCTCCAAGTATCTTGGGATAAGGACTATACAGCAATCAATGAAACATGGAAACTGAACTTAGCAGAAGTCCTCACTGGGCAGCTAACAACCATCCTGTGTTTTGGGGTCATTTTGCTTTTAATAATAATATATGAAACGAAACACACTATTTATACCTGTTACTTTTAGGGAAAGAAAACTACTTACACATCTTTGTATTATGGCTTGAAGTTCATCGACTGCCATTGTAGTTTGACTTTGTTCTTCTGGCATTGAAAACTGTTATAAATTAGAGTGCAGTATTAAAACACATCAAGTCAAAACAGAGCTACATTATTTAAAAAAACAAAAGCCAATACGGAATGAGAACAATTTAAACAGATATTATGAAGGCCACATGATTTAAAGGAAAAACAGGAAAAATGCATTTTTAAGACATGTATTCTGTATTATTACACTCCTTCACATTTGCATAAGGTAGTTTTACAAGCAGGAAACAACCTGCATTGTATGTACAGGAAAGCAATTTTTCGAATAATATCAGGACCACCTTAAGAAGTTTGGAGGCCTCAGCTACCACTTGGTCACACACACTGAAAATTGCAGTTAATACAGAGCAGGTCTGGACTCCAAGCATAGTTGCTCATGATACACCACCTTTTCTGTGACTACTTTCACCAGAGAAGCTCCTGCTCAGTCCTGACTGGAACACTCTAACCTGATGCACAGGTTAGCTAACCACACAGCTGATCTAACCACCGTGACAGTTAATATCAACAGTCCAATCAAAATTACATAGGCAATATCATTTATTTCTTTCTACTATCTATTTTGGGCTAGTTCAGTGGCCTTTCACCTTTAGATACTATAATTTAAAAGTTTCTTGATTAAGTTAAACACTTAAGTAATGTTAAGTGCAGGCAAAGGACAACATATGAAAAATTAAAGTTTGGTTATTTCACATGATATATCATAGCAGTAGTCATAGTCTTTACAGTTTTAAGTAATGCCATGTGTCTAAACCTGGGTATATGGTCACTATGAGAATCAACTACCTGTACACCTGAATAATCAGTTCATCAAAACACTCAAGTCCCGTACTACCGTAACATCCCTCCCTCTCATATTTGACCTCAACTATGTCACACAACATCTAGATAAATAAGCAACCAGGATATTTATAAAAAAGAACTCACCATAGCTAAAACAGCATCTCTGTGTGAATTTATTACTCAAAGAAAAAACAACTCGCTTTCTATTCTCAATGAAATATTTCAACATTTTTATGACCCTCCAATATACCATACCTAGTCCACCATTTTTTTTGGTCACTGTCGTATACTTTAGCAGTACACTAAGTATACTGTCATATACGTTATTATACTATTTGAGCTTTTCATTTTACAGGATGTTATTAATCATAGAATGGTAGGGTTGGAAGAGACCTTTAGAAGTCATGTAGATCAACCCCCCTGCAGAAGCAGGTTCACCTAGGTCAGGTCACACAGGAAAATGTCCAGGTGGGTCTTGAAGACCTCCAAGGAAGGAGCCTCCACATCTTCCCTGGGCAGCCTGGGCCAGGGCTCCCTCATCTCACAGTGAAATAGTTTTTTCTTATATTTAAGTGGAACTTCTTGTGTTCCAGCTTCATCTCATTACCCCTTGTCCTATTACTAGATACAATAGAAAAAAGGGATGCCCCAACCTCCTGACACCCACTATTTACATGCTGGTAAATATTAATGAGAACCCCCCCTCGGTCTCCTCTTCTTTAGACTAAATCCTTACCTAGACTAATCCACTCAAAACAATTTCAGCATAGTTTTGAACGCTGACATTCTTACATTTTCAGCCCTCAGTAACTTTACAACGTGCTTATGGCCTCGAAACCCGAGTTCCCACCACGCTGTGCCAGGGATTTACTTGCTGAGACCTGATGAGCTCACAGATGCTCTCAGACCTTAATATGCCTAATCCAGTTTCTAAATAAGTCTTTTCAGAGGTTTCAGCGGCACGCGGACAGCATCTGAATCATGTGAAGCTTTCTATTACTAATACTCAATATACTCTCCCCTCTTAATAAACACGTATCTCACCTCCCTAGGCGAGGTACCACCCGCAGGCCAGTACAAAAAGGCTGCCAAGGTAAGGCTTTAACACAGGGCTGAACTAACAAAGCACGAGGCCGGCTACCCGCTCACCTCCGCAGGAGCCGCTCCGCAGCCCCGCTCGGCCGCACGAGCTCCGCGCCCCGCAGCTCCGCTCCGCTCCGCCGCTCCGCGCCTCGCAGCTCCGCTCCGCGCCCCGCCGCCGCCGCCAGCCCGCGCCCCGCAGCTCCGCT
>WBNH01000154.1:109597-187284 GCA_013401255.1 Urocolius indicus | reverse complement strand
GGCTGCGGGGCTCCGAGTCGCTCCCCGCGCTCTCTGTCCTGTACGGCGGCCGGATCGCGGCGGCGGGCAGGGGCGGCCCCGGCCGGCAGAACGAGGCGCGCGCCGCTGCAGCCTCGGCCCGTGGCGCCGGCAGCCGCAGCCGCAGCCGCCGCCGCCCCGCTCAGAGCAGCCGTCGGGCAGCTCCTCGGAAACCCTTAAGCGCTGCGCTCCATCGTTTGCGCTCCTTATTCCCCTTGTCTGAAGGGAACGGCAGCGCGAGCCGTGTCGGGAGGCGGGCCCGGGCGGGCGGAACGCCGGGGCAGGCCGCCGAGGCGACGGGAGGCCGGCAAAACGTGCTCTGTGGAGAGGATGCCGGCTGCAAGGCCGTGGTGTCGGGTCCCGCCCGGAGCGAAACGCGGTGGGGAGCGTCTCCCACAGCGGGGTGCGCAGGTAAAGCTGGGCTGACGGTGGAGAGCTGAAGTGAGTGTGGTTGGCACAAATTTATTGTCGGAATTGTTTTTCCTTTAGCTCGTCTTCTAGACGGAACATGAGTATGAAGAAAGTGGGGCCCGTCTGTCCTCACACTGACAAAAAGCACGTGTAGCTAGTTGCTGAATGTTTGTAAGCTTACCGAGGTCCCTCTCAAACACAAAAAGCAAGTTTCTAAGCAATTTTCTTCACTGTGCTCACGGTTGAGATGTTTTAATATTATTCAGGTTCCAGAATTTTCCACGGTTAGAGGAAGAAAGTAACTAATTTCTGTATTTCTGCATTTGTGTGTTTCGTTTCTAGGAAATAAACATTCGACTTTTCTTAAGAATGAAGATGCTGCTCAAAGGTATAATTTTGAACAAGCAATATGTGGGATTCACATTGTTTTGCCTCACTTTGAAATCACACTCTCTGCCTTGTGTGCTTTTTCGAAATGGTGCTGTGTAATTTCTAACATTATGCATTATTTGTGCGTTGTGTCATGTGCTAAAAGTTGCTGAATCTAACCTGCACAGTTTCATTTCTCTATTTTGTAATGCTTGCATATTGTCATAGAATCACAGAAGAGTAGAGTTGGAAGGGACCTCCAGAGATCATCTAGTCCAACCCCCCTGCAGAAGCAGAGTCACCTAGATCAGGTCACATAGGAACATGTCCAGGCGAGTCTTGAAGACCTGCAAGGAAGGAGACTCCACATCTTCCCTGGGCAGCCTGTGCCAGGGCTCCCTCACCTGAACAGTGACAGAACTTTTTGTGTTCCAGCTTCATCCCATCACCCCTTGTCCTGTTGCTGGCTACAGTAGAAAAAAGGGATGCCCCAACCTCCTGTCACCTATCAGTTTGATATTTGTAAATGTTAATAAGATCTCCCCTCAGCCTCCTCTTCTCCAGACTCAACAGCCCCAGGTACCGCAGCCTTTCCTCATATGAAAGATGCTCCAGTCCCCTGATCATCCCGATGGCCGTGCACTGGGCTCTCTCCAGAAGTTCTCTGTCCCCCTTGAGCTGAGGAGCCCAGAACTGGACACAGGACTCCAGAACTTAATTTCTTTCCAATTTCTTTCTCATTTTTCTTTAGTAATTTCTTTAGTAATTTTAAAAAATAAAACTTGAGAGGAGAAAATACTGTATGCCATGGACCTGAATGTTCATTTGATTTTGTGTAGTAGAGCTAGACTTACAGGTGAATAGCATAGACCTGTGTTGGTTAAGACAGCAAAATGACTGTACATTGACAGCTTCTCTGGAAAGTGCTGACATATGGAGATCAGACACACCTAGTTGGTTGTTCTCTGGGTATTTACTGGTGACAGAATAGTGGCAAGATTCAGGAACACTCCAGAAATCTACTGTAGTGACATTTGTTTGATTTATTCCTTCCTTTACTTTGTACCCTCACACCCAATCTTGTCCTAGTCCTTTTTTCTTGCTGTTCTTCAAGTCTTATCCAGCTCTCGTTCTCAGGGCCACGCTCCATAAGTTGTTTTTCTCATGCTCTTTGTCCAACCAGTGCTGTCTATTCTTGCAATAGTAGTTGGCTAACCCTGTATGGAAGCTTTGCAGTGCAATGAGGGTCAATAGTTTTCCAGGCTGGGGTGGAAATAAAGTAAAAAGAAGGCAACATTGTAAACTCGTTTGTGATTATTACAGAATTACTAGTCCAGTTACTTGTTGCTTTATTTCTGTGAAGTAGGAAAATGTAAGCTACTGTATTTCAGAAAAAAATAAAGACACAGTTGGAGAATTGTTTATGGAAATCTGCCCTCTGTGTCATTTCATGTCTGTACTGTTACAGGAAAGTAGCTCTAGAGGCTGCTCTGAGAAAGAAGATAGAATGTGAGAAGAAAGCATTGTATATTGTTGAACAACTCCTGGAAGAAAACATTACTGAAGAGTTTCTTCTGAATTCTGTAGGTGTTGCAAGTTCTAATACTATTTTGTATCTTAGAGGTCAACTTTTTTTTTTTTAAGTTCTCAGAATAATTTGCTGCAGTTTAAAGCAGATGAACCATTTTTCTCCCTCTCTTGTGAGCTCTGATGATTATTGCCTAATTTTCAAGGGTGCTGTGGTAAAAACATGCATTAGTTTTACAGGACTGTATACAAGTCTTCACTTTGTTGCCACATCCTTTGGTTACACCTCTGTGTTTCTGGACTGATAGATAAAGTATAAAAGTCTAGGTCTACATCATGTCATCTGTGAATTTAGACCAAGTCTCTATAAGGTACCACAGTTTATCTGACAGCCTGGTTTTGCTGGAACAGAATGATTACTCTTGTTAAAGTTTTAAACAGGCTGATAAGTAGGTGTACAAAGCACATGAATAGAAGAAAGATTTGAAAATAAGTGCAGTACTAGAGGCAAAATTATGAAGTTCTTGTTTACATACATGGGCTCATGTCTTTCTTCTTTCTCTGTTTAGCCTTTCACCGTTTTTGCCATGTAGGTTCTAAATGTTAGTTATTAAACTTAGTGAATAACTATTCTGAATGAAGAATGTTTGTTTTGTGAGATGTTTTGAATATAAATACCCCACAGATTTTTTTTTTTTTAGTATCCATTGTTGAATTATTTTCTTGTCATTGTAGGGAAAATGTATTGCTCCATCACACTACAAAGACGTGGTTGATGAACGTTCCATCATCAAGTTATGTGGTTATCCTCTGTGTCAAAATAAACTGGAAAATGTAAGTAACCTTTTATTAATGCTGTTATCATAATAATATTTTCACAACTTTATTCTCTTTAATTTTCTTCTTAATTTGATGATATTGAACATAGATTAAATTACTCTCAAGTAATGGTCCAGGAATCGTATCATTCCATTTTATAGTTCATTTTATAATTAATCCATGTATCATTTATTATTCTATATTCTCATTCCATTTTGGTATAATCCTTCTGAAGTAAAAGGTAAAATTTGGTGTATGACCGAACGAGTTACCGTTTATTTTGACAGTACTAAAGATTAGTGAGGTACAGGTTCATGGCTTTCCTTTGTGCATGCAGAAACTTTCTAATCTTGTTCTTTCCCAAGCACAACCACATACCTTTGTGAGAAGGACTGAAGTGAAAAAAATAATCTAATGCAGGTATATTACTGCGTGATTGCTTATATGTCTGCTCTAAAAACGTATCTTACCTGTGCCAAAATCATAGTCACTCTTATTTAGATATGGTAGGTCAGAGCTTAAGTGGATCAGTTAGATAACCTGTGATGTAATATGGTACACCTGAGATTCTGGAAAAAGTCTACTTAAAAGAAATTATTGTACTGGACTTCTTATGGACTTCTTGGGTTTGGACTTCAGTATGGAAACTGTATTTTATTTTATGTAAGTTTCTCTCTGGGTTTGTCTGGGTAATGGTGATGTTTCTGATATTACACTCTTGTGTGTATATAAATAGATACAGATTAAAGAAGGGACCTGTCTGTAATTGTCACACATGAGTAAAGTCTCTACCATGGCAGCTCCATTGCTTTATGTTCAACACTGACTTTCTTGTAGATCTGAAGTTGGCTTTTATTGAAAGTGGGATGTTAATGGTTAAAGATAAATTGCCATTCTTGCATCTGAGAAAATATATTATCAAAAGAATTGAGATAAAAGATAGTTGTAGTATGTAATTCAGTTGAACCAGAACATAGAACACTTGTTAACGTGTATTCACATGTGATGTGAATGGAGTTTTCTATAAAGTCATGGTGAAAGTAACAGTCTTGCTGATGAAAGCTATTGTTTTAGGTGCCGAAACAGAAGTACAGAATTTCAACAAAAACGAACAGAGTTTATGATATCACTGAAAGAAAGGTATGGTAAGGAGTGTATTTCTAAAATATATTTAATATTGTCTCAACAAAATAAATGCATTTTGTAGCAGAATTCATATATAGTGACTTGATTCAGAAGCAATGTTTAGTTATTACAAAAATTGTTTTCATGAAGTGTTCGAAAGTGTGGAGTCTCCTTCCTTGTAGGTCTTCAAGACCTCCCTGGACCTTCAAGACCCGCTTGGACATGTTCCTATGCCACCTGATCTGGGTGAACCTGCTTGTGCAGGGGAGTTGGACTAGATGATCTCTAAAGGTCCCTTCCAACCCAACCATTCTGTGATTCTATGAAAATGAAGATTTTGTGCATTTCAGTTTCTGGTTGCTGTCTTTGGAAAGACAGAAAACAGCTTTTTACTTTTCTGAAGTTAAACGTAACATGGAAAGTTTTACTTGGATGGCAGTTTGAATGTGGCACAACTAATATGTTCAAGAGATGAGAAGGAATGTTCTCCTGTTTTGCTCCAGTATAGTCAATGACCTTTAGTAGGGTCAAAGTAAACATCCCCTTAATTCATTGAAGTTTACAGTAGTGTAATACAAGTTACATCTCGTATTCCTTAGTGTGACTAGCTTCACGGATGTGTTTTTGAGGACTTTTTAACATAGAACTTGCATCTCTTCACAAAGTCGTTTCTTTGTTGAAGCACATTAATGTGTGTGGTTGCATAAAAGTCTTGCTTGCCTGTTCAGAGGATATGCATTCACCTACAGGTGCTTAGATGCTAAATTGTGGGATGTTTCCAGAACAAATTTCTATAGTGTTGCTACTATACATTCCTTTCCTCTGATTACAACTCTGGGTTACACAAAATTCTGTGATTCTGTGATTGTGGGAGTAGGTTTCTCCAGCAATTTTGGCAAGACTTCAAAAAGTGGGAGGTTTGTCTTGTCCCCTGATGCTGGTGTACATGTTAATTTTTCAAAGATGCTGCAAAATTTTAGATGGTGTTCTGAGTATTGCAAAATATTTGCTAACTAGAAGTTTCGTTATTAAACACCTGAAGTTTATTGCATGTCTTTTAAACTGTATGACCCTCTGGTTGGGTTAGTATGTAATAAACAGGCAAAAAGCAGAAGAATGGGGAAGAAGAAGCTACAAATAGCTTGTGGGGAAGGGAATGGACACATTTGATAGGTTTGGTTTCTCAAGTGAATTAAAAACCTGGTCATAGGTTTAAAAAGAAATGTGGATTGATACTTAATTTGACAGACATGAAGCTCAACTGCTCTTGTACCTTTTAATGCATATTAAGTTGTCTTTAGTCATATTTTATTCCTTGTATTCTTGTTTCCAGTGCTTTTGCAGCAACTTTTGCTATAGAGCATCTAAATATTTTGAAGCTCAAATTTCCAGAAGTCCGATATGGATGCGAGAAGAAGAAAAGTAAGTATTGTCATGTACCTCTATTGCTCCTTTTGTGGGAACTTTATTTTCTCTACCCAAGCTGCAATGCTAATTAATTAGCTGCAGTGCATCAGATTGATTCAGCTGAAGCAAGGGTAACTGATGCTAACATGTTGGCTTAGCATGATGTTTGTTTTAAAAGTGGTGTTGCCATATTTATGACAATAATTGACTCAGTACTACTCTTGACTAGTTAGTAGCTGTGACCATGTTAGCTGTGAGGGCAGATTAACTCCTAATAATTTTTAAGGGCACTTAGTAGGATTGGATTTTTACAAACCATACAATGTATAGGATGTATTCATCTTACCTTGTTACAAGAGACTTCCTGATTTTAGCACAGTTAAGTTAGACTGAATGCTTGCATCTCAAAGCAGACTGTAACATGAAGACAGGCCTGTCAATAATGAATTGAGCCAATGGGTGTCACTGTTCAACAATAAATACTTGCCTAGAGAAAGTTCATTTGAATTGATTCAACTTTCCAAGATGCTGCTTTCCATAGTCTCCTGGTTTTCAACAGAAGAAAATAGCGGCAATTATATCTGTGAAATATGAGATCAATGAGAGAAGTTTAGAGCAGCCCGATTTGATCTGAGGGTTTCTAACAGACAAAACTAGTCTCTTCATTGCATGTTTAAGGGAGTTTACCATTTTTGTGCTACTGTTTTGCTGTCTTAAAAGAAAGTGCTTCTTAGATCTGCCTTTATTCTTAACAGGACAAGGGGTGATGGGATGAAGCTGGAACACAAAAGTTCCATTTAAACATAAGAAAAAACTACTTCACTATGAGGGTGAGGGAGCCCTGGCACAGACTGCCCAGGGAGGGTGTGGAGGCTCCTTCCTTGGAGGTCTTCAAGAGCTGCCTGGACACATTCCTATGTGACCTGATCTAGGTGAACCTGCTTCTGCAGAGAAGCTGGACTAGATGATCTCTCAAGGTCCCTTTCAACTCATACCGTTCTATGATTTAAAGTATATAGTTCTGGTATGCGTGACGTAGTTAATTATTTATGCTGTATGGTGGGGAAGGCAGTATTTTCAAGAAACAAACTCCCAGATACTTCGCGGCTAGGTGTATCTATCTGCACAACTACATACACGTGCACACACTGATCCATGTTTACACTTCAGGAGATCTGAAATTTTTTTGACAGAGAAGACTACCACCTCCACTTAAAACTTTGAAGAAGAGTTGTATAGAGATAATAATGTAAGTCACTGTACGTTACCATCTTTAGTTTCCAAACTCAGTTCATGCATATGAGTGGTGCAGTTTTCATAATTTTAAATCTGTGGTGTTTTTTATATACTGAGAGGTGTTAGTGCATTGGCTTGCATTTTCTTTCATTCATAGGAGAGATGGGTGAAGATTTCAGCATTTAGTATATTGGCTAAAATCAATAGCATTGTGATGCTGCCTCATAACTGAATTGAAGCAGATTAACTGCAAGTAGAGCTTTGGAAAGAAACCCATCCAACTTTGTTTAGTAATGTTTGGTAGAGTTTTTGGAAACATTTGAAATCCATTTTCTTAAAGTAGAACAACTTGATAGCCTAATTTTTAACAAAGTAAAATTGTAAATTGTAGACAGATCCTGAATATTATTTTTCATAAATTTGGAGTAATTTCCTATAAATGCCCCAGGACTGTTTTTACTTTAGGAATTTTGTGTCCTGTGGGGATCTTGGCATATTTACCTTGTTGAAGAGGACACCAAAGGGTGATCTGAAAGCAGTCTTCAACTGCTTGAAAAAAGTTACAAAGGTTACAGAGCCAAACTATTACTGCTTGATGGCAGAAAACTTAACAAGGGATGATCACAGAATCTCAGAATGGTAGGATTTGGAAGGGACCTCTATAGGTCATCTAGTCCAACCCACTGCTAAAGGAGGTTCACCTCTTTCAGATCACTCAGGAACGCATCTGGGTGGGATTTGGAAACCTCTAGAGAAGGAGACTCCACACCGTCCCTGGACAGCCTGTGCTCAGACTCCTTCACCCTTACAGTAAATTAGATTTTCCTTAAGAGAAACTTTTTGTGTTCCAGCTTATTTCCATTACCCCTAGTTCTGTCACTTGAGACAACAGAAAAAAGTGCCACCCCATCCTCTTGACAAACACCTTATAAATACTTGTAAGCATTAATGATGGCCATAAATCATCTCACTGATGGTTCAGCTTGGACATTGGGGAAAAAAAATTGCACTAAGGTAACTGTGGAAAGAAACAGGATACTCAGCAATGTTTTTAAATCTCCATTTTTGGAAGTTTTCAAGATTTAAACTTGATGGGGTTGTGGCTGACCTTGTCTGGTGCTAGTGACAACTGCATTACTAGAGACTTCTCGGGGTTCTTTCTGACTAACATTTGTGCGACTTGCTGATTTTGTTAAGTTTTGTTCCATGTAAAGCATCATGCTGCAGATATGAGTCATGCTCTTTGAACATATATGCATAAACTTACTCTGGATTTATAAACCTACTTTGAACAGAGGGTGTTGGACTAGAAAATCCTCAGACATCCCTTCCAATCTCAACTATGTATTGTATGTATTAATGTGTATTTCAACAGCATTGATAAGCAGGAGTATCTTCATTCTTTGTCTTCTATTTGCAGACCACCAGACATAGAGCTGCTGAAGGAAGGACAGAGGTACATTGAAGAATATTTTTTGTTGTTATATGCATTTAGAGATAGAAATATTAGCATATAATTAGAAATATTAGCATCATATCAGGTGAATAGGAAATCTTTGATTTCTTTTGTTACAGAAAAAGCTCTATTAAAACCTACACAAATGATTATTTGTCTTGTTTTGGTTTTTTCCTTTGTGATTCTAAACCAGCATGTTTGGTCTGTATGATTTAGTGTACAGCTGCTCTTGGCCTGTGTGTCTTGATTGAGCCTGTTGAAATCTGGAACAAATACAGTGTTTGTATTTTGCATAGTTTATACCACCTATTCTTTATAAAGAAAACGGTACCAATTATATGTGATGAAAGCTTATGTACTTCTTAATCTAAACCATCTATGTCAGCTAAAATGAAATCATGCTACTCTGTCATCTCTCTGTACTTTGCTGTGTGTTGTGACTTTTTGTTTGTTTTCCTTTGCAACACATGATTGTCTCACTGATTTTTATATACCATATTCCTATATAAGTTAAGATGCCTGTCTTCATTTTAAAACTGCACTGTTCATCATGCCAAGTCTGATATGATTTGATTGTCTTTAATAATACCTTGTTTACTTTTCTTTTTAACTGCCAATAAGCAACCACAAACTCACTTCTCTAAACAGTGTCTATACTTGTCATCTTGATTGCAGAACATTACAACTCTCCAAGTTCAAGAAGACTTAGAGAAGAGCAGATATGATTCTTAAAGCTAAAATTATGTATATACTTCCACTATAAGGGAAAAATGCATTATTTAATCTTTCTTAGATCATACTTAAAAGCTGTTACGGGTAACACCTGTTACTTATTTCATTGATGGCTTGTGTTTTTTGTTACAGTGGACAGTCTGGAGAAGAAGTGAAACTACGTGATGAAGCAATTAAAGCATCTGACATTGAAAATCCTAGGATATCTTCAAACCCGTATGAATCTGGTTCTCATGACACAACCAGTGATAGCAGTAGTGATATTGAACAAGAATTTGTTTCTTCTGTCCTACCAGGAAGTCAGTCAAGTTCAGCCAGTTCTGCACAGCAATTGCCTAGAAAGAGCATCCTCAAAAAGAAGCATGCTGAGAAAGTCTGTTCCAGCCTGAAAACTGAAGGCTCCTCTGTCATAGAAGCCACTCAACAGCTATCTAATTTACAATTAAATGCTCAAGAAGAAATGCCTGCTCACCCTGTTGATAATAAAACAACTGCAATGCCTTCAAAAAGTACTACTTTAGGGAAATCAAGTTCAGAAAACTATGGAAGTACCTGTGGTTCACAGATAGTTTTTCTAGGTGTGAGCAAAAGAGGGGCAGAGCATCTTAGAAGAACACTCGCTAACTCACAAGAACATAGAAAACCTGAAGTGAGGCATCCATTTAATTACAAAGGCAGTTTATTAGAAGTGCTCAAGCAAACACTTACGGAATGGAGAACTGAGGAAACTTTAAAATTTCTCTATGGCCCAAACTATACTTCTTTATGTTCATCAGAGAGCATATCGGCTCCCAAACAGGAGAACGAAGAACTTGATGAGGATGACTTAGATGTAGCTGATGACCTTAACACTGTTGCTGTAGGGGAGTCTGAAAACAGTTTGAACTCTTCTTTACCTTTCACAGGCCCAGGTGGAATAGTTAAACCTGTACCTAGTTATGAAAAGTTAAAAGAAGAAACAGAGTTTCTGGAACTGCGAGTAAAGGAATTCTATAAAGGGAAGTGCATCTTGGCTGAAGAGGTGATGACATGTGCACAAATGGAGGAACATCCAAGCAAAGACCAAGTAAGTGTCCAGTGGAATAGTATCAGGGCTGTACGAAACCTACCTTCTAAGAATTATTACAAGCCCTTTGTTCTTGTCATTGTAAGTGGATAGGTATCTAGCATAGGGTAGAGGGAATAAAAGTTAGCTGTACGCTGTACATTGGGTCAGATCAAGCAAGCTTCTGTTTGTTTTTTTTCCTTCAGAGATAAGCATTTTCTTACATTGAAACACTTACTCATAAGTTGTGGCTATTTTGATGCATTTACTTTAATTAAAAACTAGGTTATAGCTGTTGAAGTTTTTTATCTAATACAGGATGAGCAACAGGAAGATCTCGCCTTCCCACTTGTTGATTCAAATGCACAAATGCAGATTAGAAAGCGAATCGTCCTTGAAAAACTGAGGAAAGTGTAAGTATCCTTTACTTCAGCCAAGCTGAAGTTGGTGCTCGTTCATGATCATTTGAAGTAACAAAACACACTGTGCAAAGACGTTCTGGCTTTTTCTAGGTGGCCTTAGTCATGACTTAAACCCGTTATTGCCCTAAAGAACTTATTTCTAAGATAGTCATCTGCAGTATAGTCACAGATGTCAGTTTGCACAGCCTGCAGAGGTAGATATCAGAATCTCGTTACCAAGGTGTTGTCTAGAAGAAACCTGTCCCTTCCTACATGCATTGGAGCTTGTAGTTGGCAGCATTCCAGGCTGTTCCCACTCTTCAGTGGATGGCAGAAGATAATACAGTTCTGCCATTACACTCAAAATTTCTGTGTTTTTTTGATCTAAACGTTGATATAATGTATGGAGAATAAAATGAGAATTTTAGTTCCACAGGACACTTCATTTATCATCCTCCTTTCTCCCAATTGTCTGGAAATAATCTAAACTATTTAGATTCTTTTAAGTTGTCTGAAGGCAGATTCAGATGGACATCTAATAGGAAATAGTTTAATCGCTGTGTGTACCAACTGCACAACCTGAAGTTGATCTGTAGATTAAGTATGCTATTAGTGGCAAACAAATCTACACAGAATGTAGCAGTGTTTTCAGACCTCTTAATAGTTTAAGCAAAGATCTTACTAGACGAGTTTCTAGTCCATGTTTGAATGGCTGGTATCATTATCCTTAACCAGCATCTTCACCTCAGAATCGAGTCTTAAAACTTTCAAAACACCAAGACCATTTTCACACACATAATAGGACTTTGGAGTCCCAGAAAAGAGAATAAGATATCTCTGCTGTAGCTGTTAAAATTATTAATTTGTCAAAGTTGAGAGGAGCTTGAATATATCCCCATTGTCAAGGTGATGGGTGTTTGAAGGCCATGATTGTGGTTTTGTTGTTGAAAGTATTTTGCTTTTCCATAGTTGTAGTTTGTATTAGATAACCAAACTAGATTTTGCAGAATCTTTGGTTCTTTCCAGTAAGAAAAACAAAGCTCCCCCCAGAGACAAACAAAAACACCAAGCTCCTTTCCATTTCTGTCCACCTGCAACAAGTGTGGACAGGTGACAAACACTGAATACCATTCTGAAAGAAAGGTGGCTGTCTCTGATCTCTCTGTAAGTGTCCAGGTTGTATAGATTCCAAGGACGTCTACTCTTTGGTAAAGCAGTTCCTCTGCTCCTTCAATTCTCAGTCTCTGCCAGAATTTCTGTTGAACTTAATAGTCTGGTACTCCATGAATGGAGGATAAGACAGGCAGAATGGGTTTTTTCTTAGCTTCTTTCAAGGTTTTATTCTTGACTATCCTCAACTTTAGTTGGCTGTTTTTCATGAGATCATGCAGCAGTCCTGTCACACTCAAGTAAGAGAGATAATTTTCATTTTGATAAAGCAGTGATTTCTTGGTGTGTTCAGATGAAGTCAGTGGGAATATGAATATACCTAAAATCATGAGAGCTCAGTTTTTCTAAAGCATGCAGTAATTTAAAGGGGAACAGAAACCTTAGTTCTTCAAACCAATATGGTGCATATATTCTTTTAAAGGTAAATAACTGAATATTCAAATGTAAGAGGATATTAACTCTTCAACAAGTAGAGGCAAAAGTTTCTTCCTAAATATGAAGAACAAGACATTTCCAGCATTTGGGGATACTGACAAACTAGTGAAATAGTATATGTGGTTTGTTGTGTGCTTCATCAATTTTTATGCACAGTCAAGTAGGGAGGCAACCTGTCTTCTTCTTTTTTGTCAAATTTTCAGATTACCTTATTGTCATTTTGATTCCAGCTATCAGGGTTACAGTGGAATGTTACTTCTGTTGCACTGGTGTGAGTTTGAGGTTAGCAAATATATTCTCTGTGCAAATGTTCCTTAGACATGTAGTTTCCTTTGGTGTTGTTATTTTTGAAACAAATGAATAAAAGTATTTGAAACATTTATGAGGCCTGTTATTCTAATCCTAATAATGTAAACACTTTGGCTTTTTGGTAATAATGTCTTGTCAAAACTGAGATGTGAAGCTAATAAGATTATACATGTAAAACTGTATTTAATTTCTTCTTCACGTTCACACTGAACTACAGCTTATTTTGAAAAACAAGCTGTTGTAAAGTGAAAATGTTCCCACACACTACTCAGAGGAATCTGAAACATATACTGCCGGTCTGATCTGCTGCACAGAAGCATGCTTCCATGAGCTTTGGTGGAAGTACTACTTGAGAGGAAATGAGAAAGAGGAAAAGTGATTTGACCAGTGTCTTTTGCCTTCTAGATTGCCTGCAGTTTTGGGTCCTCTCCAGGTTGCTCCAGGTGATGTTTACACAGAGCTAAAAAACCTGGTCAAAACTTTCCAGTGAGTATTGCTCTTTGCTTAGAGAGTCTTCTTGATTGATTAAATAAACATGCTTTTGAATGGTTTGTGATTTAGGCCAGTTGTAGATTTCCCCTTTTCTAGCTGTGTGTTCATGTAGGTAATGTCACATTCCCCGTGGACTAGCAAGCCAGCCCTTTCCTTGCTCCTGACAGTGGCTAGATCACCAGGAGTATTTGTAAGTTTTTAAAAACTAGGCCAGTGGTCTCTGGAGGATGATGGTGAGTCTTTTAAAGATTCTGCTACCTCATCACCTCCTATTAAGCTTGAGTGTCTGAGATCTGTCACTTTCTTTTGCCCTGGCTCCCTACAGCTAGGCTGAATTGTTTTAATGTGATTAATAACATTAATTAAGTTTCTGCTTCAGTCAGAAGCACTAAAGACAGTGTTTGGATACACTGGGATAATGAAGGAAGGAAAACAGAATGATAGTAACTTCTATGAACATTTTAAGGGATTTTTGGGACATGACATATAACATGGCCTTAGGTCATGCCCTGCATCTTGGAAGTATTGTCAGGAAAAGGACAGTGCTTAATCTGTGTATGTTGTCAGTCTTAATACCCCCCCCCCCCCCCCCCCCCCCCTTCATGAGATTTTTCACCTACAGTTTCCAAACCATTCATGTGGTATTTGCTACAAGGAATCTAGGCTTTGACAAACAGAACCTACCTAATGCCTAGTGATTTATCTAATGTCTGAAAGATGCCAGTAAAACTCAGATCTCTCTATGTGGAATTTCTGACTACGGAAGTTACTTCTTCCTGGTGACTACTACGCATTATCTCTTTTACTTAAAAGAATTATTAGTGGTTGAACTTGATTCTGTAATTGCAGTCTTTTTTAATGAACCTTTTAGCAACACTGAAATCAGGGAAGATGGTTTTTGTGATATTGGAGCACCAAGGATATGCTGTATGTATCCCTATTGTTTAGAATGATAGAATTGTTTTGGTTAGAAAAGACCTTCATGATCATCAAGTCCAACCACTAACCTAACAGTGCCAAGTCCATCACTAAACCGTGTCACTCGGCACCTCATCTGTATGTCTTTAGAATATCTCCAGGAGTGGTGGCTCCATCACCTCTCTTGGCAGCCTCTTCCAATGCCTAACAATCCTTTCCATTGAAAAAGTTTTTCCTACGTAATTATAGAATGGTAGGATTTGGAAGGGACCTTTAGGGATCATCTAGTCTGACCCCCTTGCTAAAGCAGATCTACCTAGATCAGGTCACACTTCAATCTAAACCTCTCCTGGTGCAGCTTTAGGCCATTTCCTGTTGTCTCTTTGCTTTTTACTTGGCAAAGAGACCAATACACACCTCACTACAACCTCCTTCCACGGAGTTATAGAGAGCATGAAGGTCTCCCCTCAGCCTTCTTTTTTTCCAGGCTAAGCACCTCCTGTTTCCTCAGCTGCTCCACATCAGACGTGTGCTCCAGACCCTTACCCAACTTTGCCTGTCCCTCTTGTAGTGAGCCCAAAACGGAACACAGCACTCAAAAGTGCAGCCTCACCAGTGCTGAGTACTGGGACAAAACTACTTCCCTGGTCCTGCTGGCCACTCTGTTTCTATACAATAAGACCCTTGTGTCTTAAAACTCTTTTGTTGCTCTGCATTCTAAGTGCTTGATGGTACAAAAATAAAGGAACTAGGGAAGCAATAAAAACCTTTGGTCTTTTTTTTCTTCTTGCATTTCTGATACAGAATAGTAACTGTTGATACAGAAAAGCTTGTTCTTGGATATTAAGGTGAAGGCAGAGGTTTTAATCTCCAGTGTTGTGTGTAGGTATAAATTTACTTATTTTTATAGGTCCATCTGATTTTAGGTTGAATGCTTTGTCAGAGAGACTTGAGATAAATTGTAAACTGTGTTTGCAGGATATAGAAATTTAAACATGACTTTGTTTATGAGGGTAAAATGCTTAATGACTATGGAGAGAGCACTGACAAATGCTAGTGCTTTCACTGCTTTATGTTCTGGAAATATTTCAGGCTGAAGAACTTGCCAAAGAGGGTAGGAGATAAAACACATAGCTGTAGTGGAGGTTAACTGAAGAAGAGTGAAAGAGCATGTAGTGAACTAAGCAACACCGATTTTCAACTCCATTGGTTTTTAAAGGAATACCTGCAGTTCAGCCTCCTTTGGGCAGCATTTTATTCAATCACCACTGCTGAGGGATCTCAGGAGACGTTTTAGAATGGTTAGAGCTTTTCCCAAACAAAGTCCCTCAGTGCCTGTAAGCTTTTGTTATGAAAACTGAGATGTCAAATAATTCCCCAGAGTGTGTAAGGGCACTTTGTTAAAAGATCAAGAGAAAATTAGCTATTTATATATAAATGGAAGCTAAATAACTGTGTTTGTGAATGTATGGGGTTTTTTCTTAAGTGTAATATTTCATAATGAAAATAGTTTTGTCTGTATCTTTTGATTGCAAGTATTTTAATTCCTTTTATGGAGCTTGTAATTGATACTGAACTCTGTCAATGTATACAAGACAGTCATTTCCTGAAGATGTCCAACACTTTTTATTACAGCTTTGTCTACCTTTTTTCTCTGATAGTATTTTAGGTTTTAAGTATGTGTCGTTATTTAGTGTATATACTCACTAATAGGCTTTTACCTGTCACCCTCATCAAGTAGAATTTTAGGTCCTGGGTTTCAAGTCAGTCAGCAATGCTTTTGTGGTAGACCAGGTCATATATGGAAATTTGAAAGTACCAGAACATTAATACCTTTTATCAATTATATAGGCTTCCCTTGAACAGAGCCTAAAGTTGAAAGAGTAACTTATTTGTGGTGGTTGTCATCAAACTAAATTATACTAGAGTACATAAATATATTACTCTGTTTCAGGGGGTGGAGCTGTCCTTGGCTAAATTGATCTCCTAGTTGAGGCTTAAAAATAAACACTCTGTGCTTTAGTATTTGCCTGTCCTGACCTGAATTAGTTAAACTGCTCATCGTAGTGCAGGTTTTGGAGAAATTATAGATGGCTGAATTCCCCTAAAGTCACAACTGTATTTCCTTATCCCATGAAGTCCGCTTGCTTCCTTACAGAATAGGCAAACAGCCAAACTAACAGGTCAGATTCCTGAAGTTTCGTGTGTCTACACCTGGGAATTTGTATGTGTTAACAAAAAGGCTGCTTCATTTGCAAAGGTGCTGATGACTTGGCAGCAAAGATAAACTGTAAAACGAGAGAAATCTCCATTTGGTGCACCTCTTTTCTTTTTCTTCCAGTGTAAGAACATGGACATACTGGGTAAAACTGAGAGACAGCAGACTTAGGCAAAGGAATGCTTTTTCCCAATATGGACATTTAGTACCAATTGCTCCTATTTATTAGTCCAATTCATTGCAACATGTTAAAAATTGAGCTCATAGATGACAAGTATATTCTAATTATAAACATAAACCTCTAGAAAAGAAAATAACACTCAAAACCATAGGTGTAAAGTAAAATATACTTTAAAAAGATTTGTTTAAATTAATAAGTTGCATTTTCTTGCATTTTGTTTATGATACCTAATGCTAGGGGCATGTTAGGGATTAACTCTTTAAAATGATAATCCTGGTGCCTATCTGCTGTTCCCCATGGGACAGTGTTCCTGTCATAAAAATGTTTCCTAGAAATCCCAGGAAATTAAATTCTGCTGAAGAAAGGGTGGTGAGCTCCTGCGTTGCTGAGGTTCTTTACTGTAACTTCAAGTTTGTTCTGATCTCTGTCCAAGTTTTTGCACAGGTCACTTGGCAACGTGCTTAAATGTGCTGCCAGGGCCAGCAGGGTTTACAAGTCAGACCATCGTTTGCTAATGGAGTTCTGCTAGCAAAATTTGCAGCTGACAGTACTTAAGGAAAAACAGTAGAACCAACTGTGTCTCCTCTTTTCCTGTCGATTTGGTGTTTACTTTTTAATTTACTGATTACTTTAACCTTGGACTCCCCAATATTTCTACAACTTCTCGATCAGAGTTCACTTTTTTGCAGGCTGGGCACTAGTCAGCTATTGGGATGTCATTTACAATGGAATTTTTATGCATCTTGCTCTTTTGTTCTTTATCCTGTCAGCTCATGCCACTGGGATGAATCTGCTCAGGCTGAGCTCCTTCAGAGTATTAAAACTGCTGCATGGGGCATGGGCTGTACTGCCTCCTCATGGTGGAAGCAGTCAAGTCGGGCTTGCAGTGCTGAGATGAACAAGAGCACCCCACAAACTAGCAACTAAGCAACCCATACAGCTATTTGGGATCATCTAGCTTTCTTGGCTTACCTATCCTGCCCTACAGAGGACAAGAAAGTAGAGACATTCTGTTTTGGAAGGTTGCACATTGCTTTCTCTATTTGGGTAGAGGAGGGAGAATTTAGCCAAGCGATTTAACAGAAAATATTTCACTGAAAAATTTAAATAATGTACAAAAAGTTTTGTACAATTTTAATATTTCCACATTATGTGTATGTGACAGAAATCTGTTGACCTCTCCTTCATGGATTGTTCTGAAGTAGCAGTTCTGGCTAGAGACAAGACAAAGAATTAATGAACCGTTTTTACAGAGGACTTGCACTTCTCTGTTCTCTGAAAGCTTTGCTCTTCAGAGGCCTTGGTGTTGACACACAGCTTGTTTTTTAAAGTGACTGCCCTTCCACTGCTCCTTATTTTATAAGGCTTCACACCTGTAGGTTGCCAGCTTTGGTCTGATCTGCCTGAAATGGTTGGTTTTTTTTTTTCAGCTGCACAAGTGTTTTAGGACAGGTGTTGTACTGAAGGGTTACTGTGTGGAAGCCTGACTGTTCATCCAGTTCAGCAGCAATAGTACATCAGCAGATCCATATTGCCTTATCCTGTCAGTTATCTCCATCTTTTGACAAGCTCCTTCATAAATAGCATATTGATGGCAATGACTAATGTTCAGACCTTGCCAATCAATACTAACATCAAATAACAGTTAATTGACACAAATAACTGCATCTCTCAGTTTGTGTACAAGAATGACACCTTCCTGTGCTCTAATCAATAGTAACTCCTTGTAGAGCATTGAAATAAAGCTGCTTTCTCTATTTGGCAGAGTTTTCCCAGGTGGATTGGAGCTGTCTCTTCCATTGTGTCTCATCATAGCAGATTAACTGGAATGTTACGTATGAGTTGCCTGTCAAGATGATTCCATCAGG
This sequence comes from Urocolius indicus, assembly GCA_013401255.1. Taxonomy (NCBI): domain Eukaryota; kingdom Metazoa; phylum Chordata; class Aves; order Coliiformes; family Coliidae; genus Urocolius; species Urocolius indicus. Next base: position 169,147 of record WBNH01000154.1, on the reverse strand, counting down.
CATTTCTTGGTAGTGTTTATCACTGCCATCAGTATTGAGTCAAGACGTTCAGTCTTTGTTTTGTCTTGTTCTATAGCCATTAAAAATGAAATTGTTTGCCAGGTCCAAGCTTGGTTGGCAGCTATTTCAAGCAGTCATTGGTAAACGTGATTCTTTTAATAACAGAAGTAATCTGTATTTGCCAGAACTATGGGTTCTAGTTTGACATAACAACTCCTGTACATGTAGTACAAGACATTGTTTTTCATCATTGAAGAAAACTCGGGCTGCTGCAATCCTACTTGAGTAATTATTGCTTCAAAATCTTACTTTGGTTGGAAGACTTGGAGACTAGAGGAGAAAAATAGGATAATATTGCACTGATCATTACTAATCTTAAATAATTTTTTAATACCTTTCTGAAACAGAGAAATGCAAAATGATCCTGTAAACATCTTATTCATATCTGCATTGTTAGTGACCTTTTTGAGGGAATTAATTAATGGAATAGTGATTTTAACAATGGCAAGTACAAAGACTTTTTATACTTTTTAACACTTTTTTTGGTAATTATATACTTGTCCAAATAAATAAAAAAGTTAAGTTAAAAAATCTTACTGGAGAAGAAAATCCTGGATTTGAATTTGTTGACAGGTATTTAGTTTTGAGCAACTTCCAGTCTTCACGAGTGCCTGTAGAAGTGGGTATGAATGGTAGGATAGCTTCATTCTGCATCTAAATTTAAAGAAGGCTGCATAGAAGGGTAGCTGAGAGCAAGAAGGAAGCAAGGGAAGTTCTCGTATTTCTGTTGAATGGTGCCACAGAATTATAGAATAGAGTCATTACAGTTGGAAAGGACCTTTAAGATTGAGTCCAAACACTAACCTCACACTGCCAGGCCCGTCACTGAACTAAGCCATATCCCTCAGCATCTCTTCTGTGCATCTTTTGAATCTGTCTGAATAAAAAATTCTGCTAGCGTTTGTATAGCCACAGCTTCATTTTTAAGTGTGCCTTTTCCGTGAAATTGCTTGTCTTGAACACTGTGGGTCATGCCTAAATTCAGCCATAGCATTTCATGCCTGAGTTGTTTTTAGTTAAGAGCAAAGCTCTTGACTTAAAGCAGTTCCATCTTATTACAAAGTTCAGCCAAACACCTCAGCAGATATGAAATGCAGCAGTGTGGTTCTTGATTCACACCTCATTTTCATACTCTTAATATCTGCATTGGCTCCTATTGTAGAAGTCAGAAATCCAAGTTTCTATTTTAAAAACAAGAATCATCAGAAAATTGTGTCCAGTATCTTTTAAAATCCCATCTGTTTCTGCAACGTTAGCTTTTGCAGCAAATCTGGATTTTAAGCCAGCAGGGGAGAAACTTAAGCGTAAGAAGGCTTGTCTTTTCAGAAACGCATGGGCAGCTCCTGAGAATTTCTCCATAAGTATGAGTGAGAGCTGAGCCCTCACAGCAGCCACGACTATTTGTGAGCTAATTCAAAGAATTAGCTTCTGTTCACTCTTCCCCATCCCACTTTCATACAGAATAAAGAGACATAACTGTGAATTCTGCAATCCCTCCATTACAGGATGAGAGAGAAGCACAAAAGTTGGTGCACTGCCCAGATGCAGCTGTAATTGCCATATTGTAACTCAGTGTATTTAGTCTTTTAATGGTAGTCTTAAATAAAAATTTAACAGTTAAAGTCTGTTTGCTTTCACTCTGAAATGTTCTGATTTTTTTTTTAATCATTATTTTTCAGGTTAACAAACAGAAATATTATTCACAAAATGCCTGAATGGACTCTAATTGCTATTGTTTTGGTATCCGTGTAAGTACCTTTTAATGTCAAATATTCTTATGCACAACTCTCTTAACTAGCCTGTCAAGACATAATTTTCCAATGAAAGGTGGGAGAGATTTCCACAAATTAACTGGGGAATCAACAGAACTATTTTTTCATGCAGATCAGCTAAATTCTTTTGACAAAATAGAATTGTCTCACTGGCATCATGTTAACAATGGACAAAATTAATGTTATGTTAAAAAAAAAAAACCAAAGCTGAGCTTTAGGGATTTTTAAAGAGGACTGGTGGGGTGAAAGGAGTGTACTTCACTGTGTCCCAGTTGCTGATGACACATTCTTCCTCTCTGTGACAGTAGGACAAAATGATGTATTACTTGGATTTGGCATAACTGTTACACTTTTCATTTTTCATTTTATTTCTTAATTTATTAAAAGATTTTACTTTCATGTTTAAAGTAAAATGATTTCTATAAAGACATGATGTGCTTCTAAATGTGTTTGTTTGAATATTCCATCAAACTTCTTTTGAGAACTTCTGAAAGGAATATAGGGACCCACTATCTTATTTTTATGAGGATTAGCTTTATTGCTTAAGATTATGATACTACAATGCCTACAGTCCTCCTTAGCTTCATTCTGCTTACTGTAGAGTTGCATTCTTTGCAAGGGCTTTTCGTAAGGGGAAGTCTGATTTTATTACAGTGTCTTTCAGTAAACTTCTACTTAAAGGTATGATCTATAAAAGCTGTGGTCATATGCATCAAGTAAATTCCTTAATGTATATTTAAAAAATTTGTACACATTGCTGAAGTTAAAGATAGAGACTTTGCACTGTGTAAAACCAGACAATTCTCTCACCAATTTGTATTAAATGTTTAATACTAGTTCATCTTTTAAGAAATCACTGGTGGCTTCACCCGGTGTCAGGCCCTGTATTTCAGTAGGGTTAAACCATCAAGCAAATCTTTGTGTGTCTTTCAGCTTGAATTACGAGATTGCAAAAATCTTATTCCACAGACTGTTTGTTACTGCACTGCTGCTACTGCTTTTGGGCTTCCTGGGTCACTGGAGCCTGCAGGACAGAGAAGTGCTTATAGTCATTCGCAGGTCAAGAAATGTTGTGGGCCAAGCTCATAGCGTCCCCAGGACTGCACTTACTTTCCTTGATATTACTTCAGTCTGACACATTGTTCTGGGTTTACTGTCCCAAGGAAGACTATACCAGCAGGCATTAGAGTAGGCTTCAGCGAGCCTTACATCTGTGTCACCCAGCCAGTTACCGCTCAAATGATTCATTAAATCAGAACACAGAAAGTAACTTTACTTGAATGCCTTGGCATAAATTTTTTATCAACTATAAGAACAAATCTTTTGTCATTTACTATATATTCTTATGGTTGAATTGGTAATTTGTGAAACAGATCTTATGAATTTTTCAAGTCGTTTCTGTACATTTAAGGAAATGGTGATTCTTTTGATTGGAAGTTAAAATATGTTCCTAGTCTCTGCACATATGATGAGGTTTAAATATTTACATGCCTAATGATTGTTTTACAGTTGCTTTAAAGTGTTGTACAAGTAGTAGACTGTCTTGGTAGCAATCAGTATAAGCAGAGAACCATATCTTTTTTTTACTTCAGCCTTCCACCTCTAAACAAATGAATTCTATTTGATCCTAGTAGACTTTCTTTCTAATACTATTCCAGTGAAATCATTAATTTAAATTCCTGTTGACTTCGGCTTATAAGATCTTTGCAAGCTCATGATCTTCAGATTTTGAACAATTTCTCTTAGCTCTCTCTTAGGATAGGATGTGGAAGAATGTAGTTGGGAGATAGGGTAGAATGAGCTCTAAGAACGTGATTCTGCAGTCTGGCCAGGATTCTGTCATACCTTACTAATAGAGCTCAAAAAAAAGAAATTGACACTCTATTGAGTGTTCTCTAGCTTCCCCTTGGATATACTGGAAGGTGGATCCCAGAGTTGTATGGGGCCTGAGTCAGAGGGGCTCTTTAGTAGCTTCTATCACTGGAAGACAAGAGTGTTTTCAAAATATGTATTCTCGGATCCTGACCTGGTCCCAGATATGGGATGATCATTTTACTCCTAACACTGAACCAGGTGCCCTGAGATGCAGGAGGTGTAAGGACTACAGAAGACAAAGTGAGCATGAGATTTCAGCATGTACCTCAAAAGAAACTACTGAGACCACAAATATTTTTTGTTTTATTCAAAAGAGATGGGTTTTTTTTGTTTGTTTAAAGTAGCAACTATTGGACTTTACTTGCACCTCATTTTGTGCATCAGAATTGTGGCTAGCATGTGCTCAAAACACTAAACCTCACAGTGGATCTTCAGAGTGCCCCAGACCTTTTTGTGATATGCTACTGGGCAGAAAGATTATTCTTTACTGCATTATTGAAGTATCACCATGGCTTAATACTTTGTGTTATGTTATGGTAATGCTAGCCTCTCTTTACAGGAGTGTGCATGTTAACTCTTTGTAGTATGCATGACGTTGGATAATTGTTAACACCTACTTTTGGTGCCTAATTTAGGCTTTACCTCCCTTTATAGTCTGTTGGTCGTCAAGAAGCTATAGAAAGTACTTATGTGCCCTTGAGTTTACTGACTATTAAAGAAACCTGGGCTTCTAATGCATTGCCCTGAAATAAAATGTCTGAAACAGTGTCTGACAGTGTGACTGTATTGAAGTATAAAATGTTGGAGATCCCAACAGTGAAGCATTTCTTGTTCTTATTGAAAAGCTGGATTTATTCAATCAAATGATCATATAAAATGTGAACAGCCAGTCTCAGCCTTTATTGAAAATCTAGCCTGAGGCACTCCTGTCTTTGTGACAGGCACATTCAACAATGCTGTATTGACCTTAATAGAGTCCTCTTTGACAGACAGAGAATGTTGTTCAAATAGTTGCATTCATGCCTGTTGTGGAGTGAGAGACTCCTTAAAATGATCTGTAGATCCAAAATATTGTTATTTGTTTGCAATAAATTTGGCACTGGTAGATTTCTGTGTCTTCCTGGTGCAATGTTTAGTATGTTAAGCAGAATTTTTTGTGATAGTGGTAGCTGCTTTATGACATACTATAAGGCAGAATACAGAAGTTGCATCTTTTTGCCCCAAAGAACTTTGCGAAATATCAAATGAAGCAGATAAATAGATACAAATACAGAAGTTCAAGAAAGAATGAGGAAAGCAGTGGGAAGATTGGTTGCTAAACAAGCAGGGGCACTTGCTGGTTTTAGTGTATACCCCTGGTACAGTCTAATGGAAAGCTTTCAAGGTATTTTCAGGAAATGTCTGCTTTCATCTTACTTATCTGAGCTGGCTGGTTCCAGTGAACTGTGGTCAGCTTCATCCACAAAGCCTATGAAAGAGGTTCCCCCACTAAAAGCTTTGAAGCATTTCAAAATGTTCTGGGATTAGTTTATAAGCATTCAGCTGCAGTATTTAAACAAACTCAAAATGACCATGATCACTAAACAAAAGCCATCATTATACGTGTGCAGCCACTTTAGATAAATGTGTCATGTGGAGACATACTCTAGAGGATTACTCTCTTGGAGATAACAGTTCAGGAACTGGAGAATCTTGGGTTCAAGTATGCATTTTTACTTCTCTGCACACAAGAGCACATCTATTGCTCAACACTGACTTTTCAAAATGATTTTAAGAGGAATTCAGATGGTTGTGGTATCACTGCTGTGTTCTTGTCAGAAAATGGCTGTTTGAAATGCACAAATCTAACTTAGAAACACATTGGATACGAGTCAGACTTGCAGAGTGACTTTCCCCTGCAAGAACCACACACGAGTCGAGTGGATGATCTTTTGTTCAGTAAGTCTGATGACAGAGGATTGGTTCCAGGTTTGAGCCGAGAAAAATAATTTAGCGTTAAGCTAGAAATGTCATCATTTATTGTTTTGAAACAGACTTTGCAGAACCAAACATCCAAAATGTCTTTCTTTTACAAAAGTGTTTGAATGTGGTCACAGTGTGAAATATAGAAAAGGCAAGTTTGTCATGACCCATTACAAATTAAAAAGTATATTCTTCTGTTTTTCTCTCAATTTTAGGTTGTCGTTTGGGGAGTGTAAACTCAAATAGGTTTTCTGTGAAGTGGTTCTTGCTTATCAGCACTTTCTAAGCAAATTTAAATCTGCTTATTTGGCATCTTGTGGAGGAGGTCGGTATTACTTTACTTCCTCCTAGCATGTTCCAGTATTACTTAGGAAACATGTAGAACCATGTTTAGAGGCATTTGCAGTGTAATTTATTGGGACATTAATCAGTGCGAACTTTAATTAAGTGTCTTTGTCGTTTGTAAGGGAGAAAATACAGGAAGAAACTGTTGCAGTTTTGAAGGTGTTTCTCTGTATACAACAAAAAAATACCCAACCTACTGTGTGGCTGTAGTGCTGTTACACAGGAAAGAGATGCTGTGGATTTCATTGCAGCACGCATAGCTACAGTCTTTTTCCATTTCAGTATAGCCTTCTGAATGAGAGATTTGGATGGGCTGTGCAACTTCTATGCATGCCCAGCACAAACTCTGAGATGAATCCAAGATAATTAGTTCCCCTTTACAGTTCTGGTCCTTGACCTCATCAGCAGGAGTGGAGCCTTACCACAGACTGTGTCCTGGACTTCCATTGCATAGTTTGGGGGCTTGGCTCAGAAAGCTTTTCTCTGTATCTGCCAGTTGTGATGCCCAGGTCAGAAGGGTTATGACTTTCTGCCAAGTGTCTTGGAAATCCCTCCAAGAGATTGGAATCTGCATGTTCCCAGCAGCTGTATGTGGGCGTTCAGACTGAAGTTATGCCCAACTGTGCAGAGCTGGTGTGCAGAGTGCATCACCAGCTAGAAATTGTCTTTCATGGTGGTGGTGTTCTGACTAATCTTTTTGTTAGTATCTAGAAATGCTTTTATGTTGAACATGATTTTGGATCTTCTGCTTGAGACACCCTTGGTAACTTTATATTCCAAATGTACTAGTGAATTAAAAATATGGTAGTAGGGAAAGTACTTTCCTCTGCCTTTTGTGTGAGTAAACAGGAGATTTTTACAACTTCTGTCTCAGCCCTCTGAAAATAGCATGCTAGATTTTGGAAGAGTGCTTTATCATGTTGACTCTGTGGGGAGCTAACTCAGTGAGTTGAGTTTATGTCCTATTGAATTCCATGCCACAACTATGTGCTTTTCCATCAAGCAGATGGAAAAAATGTCCAGCCCTATTAGAGAGAGAACTGCCTTAAGTTTGTTACTGTATATTTAGACTTCATTTTGTAATGCCTTGTTTTTCCTCCTTCCATAATTGCTGCATACAGTTTTGCTTGTTGGAAGATATGTAGCACAGAATAAGTTTTACAGGTACATAGTAACATGGACAGTTCTGAACTAACATTGCAAGTAAGATGTGAGTAATCCACACTGTTAACAGCTCCTCTACACTTAGTTTTAAACTAAATGTGTTTTTACTTCATCTGCTGAGCAAACGGAGCTGTTAATTTTGCAGCTGAATCCTGAAGCTGTAGCCCTGTGATAATGTGCTTGCTTCCTTATTAATAATTAATCTTAATACATTCAATGCAAACTTTTTTAATCATAAAACATTACCCATCTGTTAGAAGAAAAACATTACTTTGACATACACTTGCATCTTTTGTTTTCAGAGTTTTATCTTAGTAAACTTTCTAAAGAACAGCCTACACTAATGAGGACGTGACACACAGGCAGCATTGTCAGCTTACAGGAAACTTCATCATCAGGTGAAAATCAATGTTCACTTGGTTTGTTGTTTCTGAACAAAAAAAAAAAAAAAGTAGAAGTACACATTATTGGAAAGGTTACTACAACTTCCTAGCATGTGATTCCCAAGTATTCTGTACCAGCAGAATTTTTAGAATGGTTATAGATTCATTTGTCTCTCTGCAGAGTCATAATGGTAAAGCCACTAGGGTAATGATGTGTCCTGTTCTTCTCTGGGCACAATTTGTTTCAGTGCTAAAGCATTGTATTCGTAACTTCCAGAACCACTATAACAAAAAAATTTTGATTGTAGAAGATCCCTGAAAAAGCAGTAACTTTTGAAGGTCTAATCATTGCACCCTCCTTATGGTGCGTGAAGCAGAATATTGAGTGTAAAACCTCATAATGCTAGACAGTAAGACAGATTGTATAGAAAAACAATGCTTCATTCCAGAGATTTTGGTTTCCTTTGTGCTGGACCTGACAAGGCAGAGAATATTTTTGCTCTGAAGCGTATAATGGTTTTTAAGGAGGAAGAATCCTGAAAATGGTTTAAAACCTTGAAGTTCTTCAAAATCTGGTTCTATAAATTAATTATGTCTTAGAAAACAAAATTAGTTGAATAATTGAGCCAAGTTATAATTTGCTTGGATCAGAACAGTGATCCACAAACTGACTTAAAATCCCAGGTGTCAAAGACCTGTGTCAGCTAGGGGAAAATAGAAACATACATTTTATTAGCTCTCATATCAGTAATGTTACGTGGGAGAATTTGGTCTTCCTATAATATTCTACGGTGGCCAGGGATGGCTCATTGCATTAAATATGTGGAGGGTAGAGAAGATTACAACTCATTAATTCAGAAAGGAAAGAAATTATTTGTTATGTAATAATTGGTAGTGGGCAGTACATTGATGAACTGGAGACTTCATTTCCTAATACTGTAGGAACTGAGTGGAAGTTAAGTTTGTAGTACTTCTCATTAGTTTATTATTTCTTGAGATACAAATACATTTTGACACCCAGTGGTCTCATCCAGTCTGGCAGTCAGGTTCTGATCCTGATGTGGGATGTTAACGTTGAAGGCAGAAAATGGGTAGTGTTTTCTGAAATGGGTTCCTTTCATACTTGGTAAAACAGTAAATACAGCCTCTTTAGGAAAGGGAGGGAGGAAGGATGGAGGGAAGAAAGAAAGAAAATGGATGTTACTGTCAAGAAGGTGATGTATAAAGTGGAGCTCTAGGCAGTGGACTATGATGAAGAATTTATCAACAATCCAAGCTAAAGTATATAGCATGAGCATGCAGGTGGGTCTTCTGACACAAAGTATATGATTGAAATAAATACTTTGGATAGGACAGCACGCATCACTTAAGCAGCATGTTGTTTATGTAAACATCAAATAACTATTCCTACATTTTGGATGGCACAATACAAAGAAACTGGAGCAATAATGTTGATAACAGTATATGTTCTTCTCTTTGTGAATGTTTGCTTTAATTGGTCAGTAGCAAGCACAGCTGCCCGATCTTAGTCCAGAAACTGCAAAGAGTGTATGTGTAATTACGTGCTATTAGATGCAAAACCAGCATCAGTGCAAAAACTGTAGAGACGCTGGATTGTTCAGAGGCTTGGGATGTCAATATGTTTCATTTCGTTCTGATGAATCTCATGCTTATACCCTATGTTCCAGAGAAATACATACATCACTTCATCTCTTCCACCCTCTGTCCATTTAACTTATTCATCATAAAACTCAGCATTTCTGAGATGAGGTATTCAGTTTTTTAAAGGATAGAGAATTGTTGAGATTCATGTGGTTCTTCATACTTGTTTCAAACCTCATCACATATTCTCCTTTGCTCAGGTATACTTCAGGTCTGTACTTTCACAAATGAGTGTTAATAACATTCTTCTGTTGTAGAGATGGTTGAAGTGAGATTAAGAGCAGAAAAATAGTTTACTGGAGATCATCAAGTCAGTAATAGATCTGTAAAAAAGTTATTAAACAGGAACACGCTTTGGATTGGTTTTTTTAAAATTTGTTTTTAAACCTACTGTGAACTGGCATGTCCGGGGAAAAAAGCAATTAAGAAACATTAAGTTTGGAGGATTTTTAAGAAGCTGGTGTTGAGAGGTCCAAAACTGCACTGGCATTTGTTTTTCAAATTCTGAAAGGCAGTTAGAAAAGTACTGAGGTCGTTATGCTTAGCTTCTGAAAAAAAAAATATATGGCCACAGTGGAAGTAAGTCTGTTCCTCGTATGTCTCTTTGTTCAGCTGCATTATCCCAGGTGTTTGATCAGTATGTTGGACTGAAAGACAGATAATCAAGTTACAGCGTTAAAAAATTGTGAAACTAAACTATGATCCATTTTATGGTCGTTGTTTCCACAGTAACTGAGTACAGGTGAGTACGTTTTATAAAGTCAAGTACTGACTGTTTATCTAAGCATATTGAATTGTAGATGCTTGAGCTGTAAGACAGTATATTCTATTTAATACCAAAAAAATGCGTATCACTGAGCTAATGAAAGGGACAGATTATAAATATGTGACAGCAAAAAGTCCAGCAGTTATAAAAATGTATATGAAACAATGTTTGATTTATAAAACATACCAGGTTTATACATTAAGGCATCCTTTAGGTGTTAAATTATCCCACTGTGCGTGCACAATAATTTATACAGCAGTGTATATTTTGCAAAGTGTTTGAGAGGTTCAGACTCTCAAATATTACATCTTAGCCATTTTTAATCTCGCAGAGATTTAAGCCTGTGCCTAATTCCATGTAGACAAGTAACCCAAAGCCTTCAAAAGCAGAGAAGCGTCACGGGAAAACTTTGTGGAACATAAAAAGTAAGGAACAGAAGACTGAAAAGGATGAAAGGATCCATTTTAAAATAACTTTTAAATTTATTAAATTTAAAATTTTGACTAAGTTGAAAGAGAGGGAAAAATGGGAACAAATGTTAGGACTGAGAAGTACCTTTGATCTGTCAGCTGGTTAGCAGAAAACAGACTTCAAATAAATGGAGCTCTATAAACAAGGCCTGCCCTTGAAATGTGTACCTAAGAAACTTAGATTTGTTAGAGAGAAACAGCTTATAGTGATTTCTTCTGGATATATATACTGAACTCTTTTTTTTGCTTTGGCTTTATGTAGATAAGTAAGCCAACTCAAAACCTTTTGGAACAAATCCCTGTAAGAATTTAAGTGCTTTAAATGGCACACAGAATTAAGAAGTTCTGATGCTTCACGTTTGTGAACTACTGTTGTAGTTGTAACTTGGAATATGGTAACATGGAAGTGGGTACCACCATTTGATTATTTTAAAAACCATGCTGCAGTCATATCTATTAACACGAAATTATGAAACCCATTTCTTTTCATACAAATTTTAGCTGCATGAGTGCTCTGGATAAGAAGCTGTAGATGTTGTTGAGCTGTTTTTCATGCTTGTTTAGTCTTCTAGACTGGCAAGAGCTTTTTCTAATCCACTGTTGAAGGAATCTGGAAACTATATTTTGCATATGATTACCCAAGTAATTGTTTTTTGCCCAGACCTTTATGGTATCTGTGTTGATAGCAGTGTTGGTAGTAATGTTTGAAACTTGACTTCCTAAACATACTGTAACAGGAGGCAAATAGAACCATCACATGGTATTACTGTAGCTTTAAAGGAGTCAGGAGTCCCTGAATTTTTGTCACTGGCATTGTAACATCAAAATATTTCCAGATTGTTGCCATCTTCTTTCTCATTAGTCAGGCTGGTTCTGGGTTTAGAACAGTGATCCCTGAGTAGTTAATGAAATCAACTGCTTAGTATTACAGGGTCAGCGTAATGCTAGTAAATGTTTGCAGAGAATGTGACATCATTTTCCACCTGCTTCAATGTAGTTCCTTGCCTGGACAAATGCTGAGGGAACTGATTTTCTGTTATGTATGCATATATAAGGGCAAGAAAATTGCACAGAAGGAACATTGTATGACTGATACTGTGTGATTGGGGAAGAAAGAAAAGCAAATCCATTGTTGTTATTAAGTACTTTTATCAAACAGTTAGATAAACCCTTGTTACTGTGGGTATGCATTCCTGTTAGTTTCAGTTGTATCCATGTGAATGCACCACAAGTGAAATTTTGGCCCCATTAAAAGGGAATGGAAGATGACTTAGACCTGGACAACAGCAATATAAAAAACACGTGTGGAAGGTGAGCTTTAAAGGAAGAAAAAAAATCTGTCTTGTGTAAGTATGTACATACACATAAATGTGTATCAAAGAGAGCACTTTTCTTGAACAACCAGCAGAAGCTGCATACGAAAAATTAAGGTATCGAAAACAGTTAACAAAGTTAACTTTTGATTGAACCACAAGTTTTGCTGTATACTTGGAGTGTGTAGGAATTCCAGCTGTTGATTTTGAATCAGTGTTTGTAGCATTGATTTGAATGTAGCTGACAAAAATTTTAAACTGTGAATAATTTAGTTTCTGTTGCCATCAGAGGATTAAAGTGTCGGTCCTGGATTCTGTGGACAAGTCGATACAAAATAATGAAAGGAAGTTAAATAAATAAAACATAAGTTGCACTTCAGTTGCAAAAATCTTGGCTCTTATGATGAGAATAGAATATTCAGGCTATATTTAAAACTGCACCAGAAAATGGTGGGCTTTGGAGTATTTTATCTTTCATTAAGAAAATATAAGAATAAATCTGAGGACATTAAACTGCCCAGGAATACTGACTTTTCTCTTTGACTTTCCCTCTTTGATAGGATATGCTAACTAAGGCCCCAAATTAGATATGTCTTTCACTTCAGAGTTGCAAATGCCACTGATCATAACCGTTGGGGTTTTTTTCAGCCTGGTATCATTTAATTTAAAAGAAGATTATAATTCCACAGATATGTTTACATACTTCTGCATCTTATTTCTAAGTTAGATGCTTCTAGTTCAAGGTTGTCTGTCAAATATTAATGTGTTCTAATGGAAAGTGTTCACTCTAGAGACAAGTCTTTTGCTTTTAAGGTTTTTTTTTTAAATATTGAGCTTTTAAAGTCATGCTCAAACTAAAGTTGAAAGAAACAAGTGGGGCTTTTTTTTAACCAAAACTGTGAGCTTAACAGCTAAATTACATAAGTGAGATTGTAACATTGTATAATTTCTGAGTTTATGTTAAAACACTATGATTGTGTAACCACTTAATTGTACCAAAGGCTACAATGTTTTTAAGCTCCCTGGTGTTTAATCTTTTTAACTTACAGCTATACTCACATTGTGCTTCAGATCTCTTTCTGCCCAATACTAACTTTTGCCCCATGGATCCGTTATATTTTAAGGTCTGTGGAAATCCCTGCTGTGATTCAAGATACTTTGCTAACAAAATTGCTCTCTCTAAACAAGTGTACTGTATCCAGTAATACACTGGTAAGTGAGGGGCTCCACCTTGAATTAAGCAAGCAGTCAATATGTTGTGAAGAACACTCAGAATTACAGTGATGCTTTGACTTTTTGTGTCATTGTCTGAGTGCCTTTTGGTAGGGGTTCATGAAGTGAGTGTGGCAAGTGTTAACAGTTCACCCCATCAACTGGGGCACTATTATTAAGTGACACATATATACATTGGCAACACTCCAGTTGTATGTGCAGGCAGATGGTCTACAGGCTGCAATGCACACCTATTTCAATGAGGTTTACTGGTGACCTGTAACACTTGTCATATTGACTCAGTCTAGCCATTTGTCTTGAACAAAGCAATTACTTTTGTTTAATCAGTTGTGTTGGACACTTCCTTCATAGGAACATAATTAAAATGGAATCTAAGACTGTTCTATGAAAGTGATGTATTGAAAGAATAGCATTTCTGGTTAGTAACGTTTTTATTGCATTGCTAAGCCCATCAGATCTGTAACATAAGAATGATGCAAATATATTTGTAGTATTTTTTTAAAACCCCACACAAAACCACCCCAAGTCCTTATGTGTTGATGCAGTAGAACACATTGTAGTGGCATGATTGTTGCCATTCATTCACTTAACATAGCTTTCTGTATTTCTTGAGGATTTTTAACACTAAATGAGATGAACTATTACTGAGAATGGCCTGCAACATCATACTGGTGTTTAGTTCAAAAGATCTGTGCTAGCTCTTCTGCTTGGAATGTGAGGAGTAAGAAGCTTACTGTAGACAGCTGCTGGAGGAGTCTTGGCCTGTTGATGAAATTAAAGTACCTTATATTACTGAAACAGCTTTTGGGGCTTCTGTCTAAGTAATGGTATTTTTTTTGTACTGTTCTGTAACCCACCTTCGGTCCAAGAAGTGGTACCAATATGCTCAGCTTGGCTGTTCACCGGTCTAATACAGAAGGGCTTGTTCTGTGTTCTGACCTCCTCAGTGGAATGCCTTTCACCAATCTTCCACAGGATCAGTTTGAAAACCAATCTCCGCCACTTGACAACTGACATTGCTACATACAGCATGTTTTGATCCATGCAGTACCATTTGGGTCCTTCATACCTTGTAGAACCAGAGATTATATCCTTTGTGATTTCAGCTTGGTAGGTACAGAGCTAGGAAGAGGAGTATGTTAATACTCCTTGTAAATCTCAAAAGCAGTTGATATTTATGTAATACTGTCCCAAATATTTACCAAAAAAAAAAATATATATGGAGGTGGGGAAAGCAGAAATCTTTTGGGTTTATGGCCTTGTAACTTAATTCTTCAAAGTACGAATTGATTATCTATAAAGACGGGCTGTCCTACATTCACAACTTTGTCTTTCCAAGTCTGGAATTGACTTGTAATAGTTTTACAAGAGTGAGTTATGGATGGAAATTTGACAGACTTGCAAATGAGTTTCCATTATCAGTGACACACAGTATAGCAGGTATTCTCTGCTGTTGAATTAAAGACTTAGACTTCAATAAGCTGTCTGCTTTCAGCACCATTTGATTAACCAGTCCTTGTCAAATCCCAGCAACACACTTTAGTGTAGAATTTCCATTAAGGTATTTTTCATTTGTGTCTGAATTGCATTACCCTGCAAGACTTTTAGAATAAAGAGCTTTTCTATTCAGATAGGATTCTGTTTAATACTTCATTATAGTAACTGACAGATGATGATCAATGGCAGTTCACAAAGTGTTTCCTGCACAGTTATGTTTCTTCATGTTTTTTACCATTGTTTCTCCTGAATCAGTCCTGCTAACAATGTGACATGGCTTTATGTCATGGCAATGAAGGAAACAAACCTTAGCATAGTGCTCATGGCACAGTGTTGAAATTGCTGATTATTTCTCAGAACCTTTAATAGCTATGTTAAGTCACCCCTTTGCTCTGCATTAATTGTACATCGTGCATGTTACCAGACCTTCAGCTAAAACACTTAGAATCATAGAATGGTAAGGTTAGAAGGGACCTCCAGAGATCATCTAGTCCAACCCCCCTGCAGAAGCAGGTTCACCTAGATCAGGTCACATAGGAACATGTCCAGGCGGGTCTTGAAGACCTCCAAGGAAGGAGCCTCCACAACCTCCCTGGGCAGCCTGTGCCAGGGCTCCCTCACCTGAACAGTGAAATATTTTTTTCTTACGTTTAAATGGAACATTTTGTGTTCCAGCTTCATCTCATTACCCCTTGTCCTGTTGCTAGCTACAATAGAAAAACTGGATGTCCCAACCTCCTGACACACACCCTTTAGATATTTGTCAATGTTCATAAGATCCCCCCTCAGTCTCCTCTTCTCCAGACTAAAAAGCCCCAGTTCCTGCAGCCTTTCCTCATATGAAAGATGTTCCAGTCCCCTGATCATCTTGGTGGCCCTGTGCTGGCCTCCCTCCAGAAGTTCTCTGTCCCTCTTGAGCTGAGGAGCACAGAAGTGGACACAGGACTCCAGATAAGGACTCACTAGGGCAGAGTAGAGGGGGAGCAGAACCTGCCTCGACCTACTGGCCACACTCTTCTTGATGCATCCCAGGATGCCATTGGCATACTGGCTCATGTTTAGCTTGTTATCAATCAGGACTCCCAGGTCTCTCTCTGCAGAGCTGCTCTTCAGCACTTCGACCTCCAGCCTGTACTGGTGCATGGGGTAGTTCCTTCCAAGATGCAGGACTCCGCATTTGTCCTTGTTTAAGTTCCTCTCTGCCCTACTCTCAAGCCGGAATGAGAGGACAAGATTTCTCATAGCTATTGCCCAACTTGTGATTCAAAAAATGCATTGGAATTCCTTGCAGGTAGGAACCCTTATCAACAGGTTTTCAATGGTACCTAGTCAGAGGTTTGTTGGCACCCTCCTTGTACCACATTCAGTGGTTGTGTCTAGTTTTCTGTTGGGAAAGGGGGTTGAAAAAAAAGTGCTGCCTGTAGTTGCTGCCAACTCTTGCTTTGTTTCCATCTTCTGAAATGAGTGTTCAGGAAACTTGTGATCATCAATGCAACTGCCATCATTCTAATAGAAAAATACAACCTGATTATGATGATCTTAAAACATTAAGTGCCTAAAACAAAAGGTAGAAAGAAACGGAATTATGTTGTGATGATTATGTTAAGACTCTTAATGCTGCTCAAATGCCTATAACTGGCAAAAATATTCATATCCTGTTTTCCAAAGCTTTGTATGGAAGGGCAGGTGGTGCTTGCCTGTCAGTCATTCTGCTTTGTAATGCCAAACAAAGTAAGGGAGTGAAATATTTGTGTTCCCATCCATGGCTTCTGCCGTGATCAGTGGCTTTTATTTTTTTTTTTAAGCTTCTGCCGTTAGAAAAGTTTAGGAAGACTGTCGATACTTATCTTTTTCTAGGAGGAGCTTAGTATTGTTCTTCATGGCTATACAAGTGCCTTTCTGGGTAAACATACGCACATGCCAATTCTCAACACTTTTTATGGGACTTTAAGTGACCAATCTTGGGGAACGGAAAAGAACCCAAGTCTTAGGTGGTTGTGTTCTTAGGGGTGTGTTTCAGAGAGCTGTATCTGGCTAGTATCACAGTGGTGGCTTTGGCAATTCAACTGTTTTCAAAAGGGATCACAGAATTCATCTTAAACATGGAGTCCAGAAAGGTTTTCTTGACGTCCAGTATCTGAGGGAGGAGAATGGTACTGTGCAGTTAGGTTGCTTTTTTAGAAAGCATATTCACACCTTTGTGTGGAAAGTGCCAAATGGTGCTTTTAAATACATGAAAAAATGACTCCACTGTCATCCTTTCCGAGTGTTTTCAGCTGTCTTGGTTAACGTATGCATAGATCTGAGAAATTGTGCACACTGTTAAGTGTCAGTTAATGAAATTTACTCCATGTAATGTGACAAACTTATAAAAATATTTTAATTTAGGTTAAACTACAACATACGATTATGAAATGTTTTTCTATAGTGACTAATACATAGAAAGCTTCATTCTTGAGTTGAAACACTGAAACTATGTAAACATGTCGCGATAGCCAGATGTCATTTAATAGCTTGGTAATAATAGCTTGTTCTTCACATGAATTGAACTTCTCTTTTTTTTTCCTTGAACATGGAACATATGTGGAATAGCCAGCAAATATGAATTTTATCAATCAGATATACTTTTACATTTTTAACACTTTTCAAACTTTACAAAGACCTGTTTACCTTATGGTGTGAGTTGTGCAGGAAACAACACTGTTTCATGAAGTCTGATAGATACATACCTTACCTCTTTTCCCTGAACTGAACATCAATGTTTCCTTTTAATGTATCTGCTGAAGGGAAGCCTTTGAAGCATGGGTATATAGACAGTAACATTTGTTTGTGTGCTTCTGTAGGTGATTTTTTTAAAATCATTTAATCCTTTAGCTTTTATTATTTTTCTTCACAAAAGTTTTCTCCCCTGTTGGAACATGTGAAAAAAGGAGCAGAAAAGCAGAGTTTATAATTTTCGTTGTTGCAGTAGCAAGTTGTTATTATTGTAGTCCCAAGAAAGCTGTTTCCTGTTTGTGTTCTACATCTTTGAAGATGCTGTGGAGTTTCGAGGCAATTCCATGATCTTGAACTTGCATATCATAAGTTGAATTAGCCAGTATAGTTTTTTTCAGACATAGGGTCATTGCAGCTTTCAGTGACTTGAAGATACTGATTCCAGATACTGCTCTGGCTAATTTGCATACACTTATCATAGCATCATAGAATGGTAGGGTTGGAAGGGACCTTTAGAGATCATCTAGTCCAACCCCCCTGCAGAAGCAGGTTCGTGGTTTAATTCAGCTAACATTTCATGGAAGGATGAACACAGCCCTTAATGCTCTGTTGTGCAATATACATTGGACCAATGTTACTTGGAGCATGGAACTTTATCACTCAAGTGCAAACTAGCAACTGGTGCTTGCTCCTTTTGCAGACAGAAGTTTCTGCTTTTGTTCTAACAGCCACTTGTAAGTAGAAAAGTATCCGACTAACTACTTTTCAAATGACAAGTTTAAATGCCAAAATGCCAAAAGGACACATTTTACAACATTAAAGTGTTAGTACATATATTCATAAATGTTGAACGCATTGTTCCATCTAGATGCATTTTTTAACTAATTGCTAGAAACTTCCACATTATCTCACTGCTTATGAGATAATTAGTAGTGTAATTAGTTTTTAAACAAAGTTCAGATAAGGAAAAAAATGCACAGCTAAAACATCTTTTCCTTTTTTAACTTCATTTCTCAGTATTTAGTGCCTGGCAGTTTCTCTGACAATAGCAATACCTTTTTGCCTCTATAGAGTAGAGTATAATATCCATTCTTTAAACAGAGTGTCTTAAACGGGGCTTGATAGTTAGGACATGTTTGTAATTCATGAAATTATGTCGTATTACAGACTACAGTTCCAAAAAAACCCAAACACACACACATATATATGTTTTCTAAATCAGACTGATTAGTGTATAAGCTTCATAGTGTAAAGATTTTAGGTTTACAATATTACTTGAAACTGCACAAGTTTCAAGTACAAAAGGCAGAAGGAAAAAAATTCAGCTGAAAAATCCATGTAGATTTACAACACTGCCAAGTGTGTTTTGCAATGTTACAGCTGCCTGGGACCAGCACTCAGGAAGTCATGACTGTTTATGCCACCAGTCTTTTTTCATATATAATCTCCTTAAACCTGAGAAGAGTGAATTGCAAACTAGTAATAATGCACCTCCAGGTCTTTCTCCCACTATCCTTGCCTCCAGACCAACACTGGCAGCCACTGATCCTCTATCAGTGCTTCCTCAGCTCTCTTGCTGATAAAGCATTATAATGCAGAAATCAGCCTCCAGATTGTCAGCCCTGGGCAGAGGCACTCGTTTTACCAATGAAATAGAATCTGCTATACTTCTCACTGGCCATGAAGTACGTGACAAAACCTCATGGCCTCAGTCCAAAAATCACAAATCTAACTGTGAATACTTCTCTTTTGTGGCAGGGTTTATATAGCACAGTTTGTGCATATCAATTTCTTTATACACCATGTCCTTACTTTGAGCTTCTCCTAAAGTTCTTCTCACCAAGTGTCAGTGTTGACTCGTAGAAATATTTAGCTAAATGTACATATTGCAATCAAATCCAGAAAGAAATGGAAAATAATTTAAGTCATTGAAAGTTATTTATTAATCAGGGGGTTTTATACATTAATTTTTGAATCAAGGGACTCTCTTTACTGTGTCTTGTAAGGTCCTTTGTGTTCTATCAGTATTTTTGCTTAGCTTAAAAGAATACTCTTTTATATGCAGCTCTCTTCAAGTGGAGATGGTCTTACCAAGGACAGCAGGGAAACTGATTTCAGTTGTTGCTCACTTAAAGATTTTATGAGTGTAGTCTACTTTGAATTTCTTACTGAAAGTACATGGTTTCACAAACATACTCTAAAATAACTCCTATATGTTTCAATGGCACTATCAATCTAAATACAGTATTCAACACTAAGTAACTGTTGCTGAGATATGAGTTCTTGTTAAGTGATCTTGTGAGTAACATTTGGTGTTGAAGTTACTTAATATTCAACATAAGCTTTAATACTTGATTTCATTCACTGAAGATTTTTTTAATGCATTTGTGCTTAGGAAGTAGATTCAGCTGTTACTACCTTTGCAATATTTTTCAATAGAACTTTGAGAAAAAGAAAAGACTTTAAGATTAAAATAGATTAGGATAAAATGAAAGCACAAATTAAGACTGACAGCTCAACATTTTACCTTGTATCCATACAGATATTATATGTATAAATGACCTGCATGGCGATAGCTCCTTCCAAACTAAGGAATGTGATTTAGCACCAGCACTATGCAACTTTGGGTTTGCATCCTTTGAGGATGATGCCTTCTGTTGCTGTTCTTGTTGATTCTGGAACTAAATGCAACATGCTGTAGTGTGTGCCTTGCAGTTTCCATGATTTCAGGTGACAAATAACTTTCTCTTTGGTGATATGCACTGATGCCCTGTTTATTTCCATTGTCTGTTTTCATGTATATACTTTATCCTTCTGGTTGGCAACAGCTTGTCTTCATTGTAATTTTTAAAATCAGTGGAAACTGAATTAAATCCATCTACTCAGCAGTTCAGAAGGTCAGGCCCAAATGGAAGATCTTCTGTAAAATGTTGCTAAATAGCAAGTTCAGAAAGGCCAAATATTGTTTAGATTGATAGTGCCATTGAACTAAAGAGAGAGTGAGAAGGAGAAAGGAGAAAATCTTAGTCCCGAATTCAGCTCATGAAGTTTAGCTTTATAACTTTTACAATATGAATATGTAGGAGCTTTTTGGTAAAGAAGGAAATAATGACTGATATATTTCCTTTTTTATGTGTATTTATATAACATTGCACTTCATTCTGAATTTTGTTTATATATTTTATATATGTTTATATATTGTGTTTCATATATCATCAATATACAACTGATTAGAAGCATGTGAACTACTAACCCTTTTTTTTTTCTAATTAGGTTTTCTTAATTTCACTATATCTTACAAAGATTCATGTTTTGGTACAAGTCTTATTGTATATAATACATTCAGTCTTACTGTAATGAATCACGTGTGACGTTATAAAGTGCTGTTCTTCAATACAGTTGTCTGAACTCTCACAAGCTTTCCTTTTTTTCTTAATTCTGACAGTGAAAAGTCACTTTTCTGTATTAAATATGTATGGTTGGTGGATTTTTTTGCCAGGTTGTCACACATTACTCCACTTTTCAAGAATATTCAGACAAGCCCAATGTACACACAGTTCCTGACTACGTTGCTGGAAGAGCTGCATTTCAAAAATGAAGATCTGGAAAGTTTAACAAGGATATTTAGCAAGGACTGCCTACTTGAATGGTCAGTCAATTTGAAACTATTTTTACCTGCCATAAAACTAAGCCAATTAACAATGATTCTAATTTTCAGCATTTTATAAGAATGCACAGATCGTATCAGCAGGAGTAGAAAATGTATGAAGTACAGTTTAAAGTATGGAATGGAAATATGGTATGGAAATGAGTGTCATCATTTTGTCACTTACAGTAAATGCCAGATGCTTACTTATCACTTTAATCTTTTGAGATCATATAGTTGATTTACTGCAATTTTGAGAGATTTTTGCTCAAGTTTCATTACACCTTATTTTTAAATTTCTGTGTGGCTACAATGGCTAAGTCTGAGGGAGGATTCGGGATCTAACATTGATCCAAAAGCCATGTAGTTTTTTTGCATAATCCTGAGATTACATTTTGCATTACATTTGTCTGAAAAATATTGTAGCAAATACTTTTTTTTTTTTTAATGCTGATGCTATTCAACTGATTTGATGCATATAGCATGATAGTGTTTAAGTAGTTTGCATATTAACATTACTAGTCTCACTCCTTTCTCCCCAACAGATTAAGATGACCGTCTTAATATTTCCTGCCATCTGAAATAGCAGCACAGAGAACAAAAGAACACCTTCAATTGTTGTAACTTTAATATAACAATGAAATTGAGTATTAATTGTCCTTCTTGCACTTCTATTTTTTCTTTTCCTTCCAATGAATAAGAACTTTGAAGTCATGTGGAGAAGCTAACAGTAACAGCAGTTGCTCAAGGTATGCATGAAGACTGGTTAAAACATGGATCATGTGAAGAAAACTGGCTTTAAAAGCAGTAGAAAATAATTTGAGTTGGTTTGGGTTTTTTTTGCTTTGGAAATTTTCGGCCAAAATTTGTCTACAGGAATTGGGGGAAGGGTTGGGGGGGAGCTTATTAGCCTGGAGTGTTAAGAAACACTGCTGCTGACATTCTTCCAGTTGACCAAGTGTTTCATCTGTAGCCTGTTTATCTTGATGCTTCTAAGGAGTGGTCTTTGAACTTCTGTAAATAAATGATTTTTAAACAGCCTCTAATTGTTACTAATTTGGACTTTAAAATACATTCTGAGAGCTAAAATCTTAATTTTTGGTTTCCAGTAGTCATTGACTTTGTGTTGTTTAAACTGTGTTTAGACTTGCTTCTATCACTGATTATGAAATGCAATTTAAGACTAATCCATGTATGATTACATAATATGGCTTATTGCATAGTTCTCAGTTGATAGGACACTGTCTTTTGAGAGACTTGGCAGAAAGTTGTAACTGACAGTGCTTAGTGTGCAGCAAATGCCAGCACTAGTTAAGACTGAGCCAGGACTTACCAGGGCTGGTACACAGCAATTCCATTTAAAAAACACAGTTTGTTTCTTTGGTTTTATTTTTTGTTCCCAAAAGGGATCTCTGCCCTTCATTAGTTTTTTGCTGTGCAATTCCTTCATGATAATCAGTATAAATGTGTTGATTGCCCTCTGGCAAACAGAAGCCCATGCAGCTTTTCCCTGGAAGCTTCATTGTGCAATAGAGTTTATTTAGATGATGCTTGACTTTTCCTAACCTACCTTGTAATGAGAAGTTACATTTAGTAAAACTTGTAAAAGCAACAATTCAGAATGAGGAAAATTTTCATGCAAAGTTAAATCTATGTATTTTTCTAGGTATGCATTAGGAAAAAAAGCACCCATTGTGATCAGTCTGTATCTGATTCATAAGAATGCATGATGTAGTCTGATGTACCATGGTGGAAAACTTTTTACTTGATACGTATGCAAAGAAGGGTCAAGACCTCACCAAAAGATAGAAGACAGAGTTATAGGTATGATACTCTGAGCAAAAAAAACTTTGAATTTATATTCACCTGCTTCTGGTTTTGGAAGCTAAATGTATTTTTAGCTACTGTAGATTCTGAGTTAGCCATTATTCTGTTCCATGTGCCTTTTCCTTGGGGCATAAAGATCACAAATACCCCCTGACAATGCCGCTATATTGAGTGCACCTAGAAGGTATCACAAATGTACATCATACCAGGAATAGGACTGTGTTTCATCAGGTTTAATGTCTCTCATTTGGAAAGTTTTTACACTTCCTGTCAGTTTAGTGGTGTGATTTTTTTTGTTAGTTATTTTTAGGCTTGGTCTTCAGCACTTACTGTGTAGGAAGCGTATGATCTTGTACTAAGAGTGAATAGGTCACAAGCCCAAAAGCCCTCTTTATTGGAGTTCATTGTAGCTGCTTTTACTGTCTGCCTTAGCAACTCAAAAAAGTAAACTCCCAGGATTTTTGTATGTCCTCCTTGGCTGCCGTGTAGTAAGCTTACTCATTCTTTTCCTTGCCCTAAGAGAGTAGAATAGCCTTTCTCCTCCTATGACCTCTTCACCAGAGCACAAGAATTCTATAATATGCTGGAAGGGATATTCTTCTCTTAATGTTTAATGATTTCATTTCCCTTAGATGGAAGTACAACTTGTAAATAAATGCAGAAAGTATGCATGTACCAATTACTTATGAGTAGGAGAAAGGCTGTTGACTCATCTCTAAAGGATCTTTTGTACTATCAGCCTTAAGTGGTTGTGTAGAGAGCATGACAGAACCAAAAACTAAGTTTGTTTATGTAGTTTTCTTACGAGCCTGTTTTGTAGCAGCTTAACAGCTCAGAAGTGTTCAAATCTAGACCTCATTTGTGAACTTAAAGCTAACTTCTGCCACAGCTTTCTGTCCTTTAGCAGACTTTACTCTTTCTCAGCTCACACGCACACTCCTTGTTTTGATTGTGTTTGCAGACACGTTGTTTCCTTGTGGCCTTGTTGCTGTGCTGGTTGTTTTTCCTTCCTACAATAGTTGAGCAGGTGAGAACAGCTGAAACTCAGTGGTGGGTTTGAGCCTTATCTCAGATGTGCAAAATTGTAGTTACTGACTTGTGAGCGGCAGGCTGTAGGGACATAATGGATCTGGGGCTTAGGCCTCTGTTTCTCAACAGCTCTCAGAAAGGAGCACGAGCTTGGTAAAGCCATCAGATCATAGCCTCAAGATGTTTTACGCTGTGGCAGCGTAAAACATCCAAGCCTGTCTGGAAGTGAACCTGTAGCAGGGCAAATATGGTATGATGTGTTTCTTTTAATAGGGTAAACCAGATTTCCACAGTGTTTTGTTTTGTTTTCCTGACATATATAATGGATACAGTAAAGAACAGAAGAACACTTCAGCTTAAAGCTTAGAGCAAAGCCTGCTTTATGCTGTCAGAGCTTCTCAGCATCGAAGGAGGAATGCGACATATTCCTGCATAGCACAGATACAGATTTCTTACCAAGTTTTCTATTCATGTAATGAAGAGAACAGTGTTTATAAAAACCATATATACAAAGTCAAACTGTTCAAAGTTATTCAAAGCACAGTCTTAGTGCTGCCCAGAGAGATGGAGGGAGAGAGTTTGTTTCTATTTTCACACCAAATTTCAGTTCACAGCCTATAAATACAGTCAGTGTAAGTACTGTGCTTTGTAATGCTGAATTTCCTTGCCCAGAGCCTTTCACTGCCCATTGACCAAGCTTGTTGATTTGTCATAGGTTTTGGAGGGAAGAAGGGAATTCTGAGTGGTTCCCTTGATAGTCACTATTTCAAGAAAGTAGGCAAGTCATAATGTAACGTGTAAATTACCAAGTACTCAAAGGCATTACCTTGCATCTTTGTAAAGTTTGCAAATCATGTTATGCTGATATGTGGCAATGCAAAATTCTACATTTAAGCAAGCAGAAGAGTGTTTGGTTTATTTCATTGAAGACTGTCAGAAAGTCTCTGTTGTGGTTTAGGGGTGGGGAGAGGACTAACAGTCCCGTGAATCTTGGTGTTGAACCTGCATGCCCTAGGCTTCTCTCCCTTGTTTAAGAGAATCTGGACTCTAGAAAATGCAAGTGGGGATGAGCAGCTCAGCTGGACACCAAGCCTCCACTGACCTTTAACTGCCAAAGAGAAAAAGACTAACACATCAGAGAGAAGAAAAAGGAAGAGAAAAGGGGAAAGCAGTATTCACACTTCTAAATTTAGGCATCCAACCTTAGATATGTACCTGTCTTCATTTACTTCACAGAGAAACAATGCTCTTAAATTTTAAATTCTCCAAACCATGCTTTAGTGCATTGTATGGAGTGGGTGGTGTTAATGGCTCTGCCCCTGTTCCCTGGTGGCAGAAAGAAAGCAGACAAGTCACCTGAGAATGCTGGCCACGGTAAACCGATTCTCCTTGAAGTGATTTATTAATAAAGCATGGCACAAAACTGAATGGGGGTGTTTCACTGTAATTATACAATTTGCCTCTCAGTTTTCCATACTTTCTGTTTATTTCTGTAGTTGCTTATGAACAACCAGCACTGTGGGTGGGGTTTAGTTTGATCTCACTGGGGTAGCAGGTAATGCTGAACTGTCATTTCCAGTGAGCATTAAGTATTAAATATTGAAAACACAGAATCAGCCTCTCTTTAGCAAGTCTTAAGTTACTATAAGCAGCAGATGGTACACAAGGCAGGGCTTGGCATCTATAAAGATCTCTGTTTCTCAGCTGCATATCTCTGCCACCTGACAGCCAGTTGTCCTCTGATTAGAGTCAGAGGAAGTGGGTGTGCCCAGGCAGAAAGTAAAAGGAAAAAAAAAGTTAAGTAGCAAAAACGGAAAGTAACATTGCTGGAGACTTTTCCTCGTGTGAGCTTTCTTTTTGTGACTCTTCAACTCAGAATCACGTCTCTGCACAGACTGCAGATGGTGCTCTGTGAAATGGGCTGACTGAAAGATGCTGTAGAACACAAACTATGGCATTTGTGGTGCTAAACAGAATTTGGTGAGATGAAGGGGGAGGGCTAGAAACCCGTCTCTTCAAGTAGCTCTCATTTGAGCACTCTTGAGTTCAAAAAGCAAGTGAAAGCATGAGTCGCCTCAGTGGCTGATCTGGACTTGTGTGCTAAATGTTAGTCTTGGTTGCTTGCAGCTGTAGAGCAAGCAGCAAGGCAACCCAGAGTTCTGAAAAAATAGACAAGATTAGCCAGAAAGTGTGAGAAACAAGCACAAGCCTTTTTAAACCATTATTACCCTAGGAAATAGGCAATATTGTGAGATAGATTTGGGCATTCTCCTCAGTTTCCTCAGTGCAGCATCATGTTTGAGGCAATGTAATGGTAGTGGCAGGGCTGGAAAGGCCAGGAACAAAGGCCAGCAACTTTCTGACAACTGTTCGGGGTCTGTAGTCCAGATTTATCTTCACACTGACTTTGTGGCCATAGTTGAATGAGCAGACTTAAGTCCTAGACCTAGGAAGACTTGTCAGTCCTGCAGGAAGTGTGGCCCTTGTAACATTTCAGCTCTCAGCTCTTTGCTGGTTGTACTATGCTATCCTGCACTTACTCCAAGACAGCAGCTCCATAATGAGTCCCTTCTCCAAAAACAGACTAAAGCTTGTACTCTGACTATAAGGCAGTAACATCTTCCCACACCTTAGACATTAGTCACCAGAAAACTTTGATATATTTTCAGGGTAAAACCTTTACTACCTTTTTAGGTGCTGTGGTTACCTGCAGGAGCTGCTTGCAAAGATCAGAGAACAAAGCCAGAGAGGCTGCTGACTGTTACATCTTGCACCATTGTGATCCACATCAAATCAATGCCATTTCTGGCACATTTTAGCCTCTTAAATGTCATGGCGTAGGTAACTGAATTGAACACATAGTGGGACAGCAGCAGCTTCTTGGAGAGTCCTACAATTTGATTAGTGATCACTACAGAGTTTGAAAGACTTTGGATTCAGCTTTAATAAGCTGCAAATAATTAGATCAGGATTTGCATCATAAATATTGTCTTTTTATTCTACTCAAATGGGAGTGCCTACAAATCAGGTTGATATAATTGAACAGTACAGCAATTAAGTAACAAAATATGTCAAAGTTGGTAGTATTACCTAAGAAGCCAGAACAAGCCAGCTTACAGCTGCCAGCTAAGATCTGACTCACCTAAGGTATTTTATAGCAACCATATGTTAGGCACATCTATCTCACCTATTAGGCAGAAAAATGATAACGTTTCCTAATCAGGATTTGCCACTGAGCAGGATTTTCTGTAAACATCTCGGTATTGCAAGCACTGTGCACAGTCAGGAGAAAGCCTTTTGCAGACACTCAATTTGTTAATTTAACAAATAGAATAAATGGCTACAAATCTGTGGCCAGTCCTGATTCAGCAAGGCTGGCTGTAGTTCAAAGTGTAGGCATGGTACTGACATTAAAACATCACGTAGGGACTCTGTGTTAGATAGTAACTTCAGAATATCTGCACTTCTTGGGAAAAAAAAAAAACAAACCCTGAGTGTTTCAAATTGAAGATGTGATCTCAGTCTCAGCAACAACTAGTTGATAAATTAAAGATACTTCCATGGAGAGGGAGCAAATGAGGTTTTGTTGGTGTGTATTTACTTGCATAGCCAGAGAGGAGAGGGGGATTGCACATCAGCACAGGAGAGAGAGAGATTAAAAATGAAGTTTGAAAATATTAAGGTCTTTTGCTAACAATGGTGTTGGTGAAGCTACAAATACTCTGTGTTTTAACAAAGGCAGACACTGTTGTAAACCCTGCTGGCTGTTTATTTATGAGCAAGTTTTACATCCAGTTCACTTTTACACAGAAACCTGCCTGAAGCTACACCCTTCTGCAGTCTGACTTTAGTCGTTGCGCAAAGGCAGCTTATGGATTCATCAGCCTTAACTCTTCTAGGTTCCTACTGTAGTATCCCAGTAGTAATAATGGGGGATGGAGCTGAAGTCCCAACACTCCCTTCTCAAAAAAGCAGTAGTTCTACCGCCTAAAGCTCTGGTGATAAAGCTCCTGTTGATGCAAATGAGAACAAACTGCTGTCTTTGTAATTATGTACCTTGTTTGAGAATCACAGTCTCTTTTTTTGTTTTCTTTAATGGAAGTCCTTCACTTAAAAGCTTTCTTGAATATGTTCTTTTTTGTTCTGAACTGTGGGCTAAATAAAAACTTTAAAAACAAAGTAGATTTTTTTTGCTGCTTAAGATCCTCAGGCTATTATAAGATTTCACAACTAGAAGTGTAGTTAAATTGTTTCTCCCTTATTAAGATAGTTTTTCCAGAGGGTGCTTCAAAACTGGGGAAATAAGTGATTTTACAGATAATACACTTGCCCTCAACAGCTCTGGGTCAAATACACATCATCTTTGCTAACTGTTCATTTCTAAGATCCTCCCAAGCTCTGCGTTTTGTTTTTTTTAAATACAGTGAACATCTGATGCTTCTTGTTTTTCTTCTATAACCACAGATGTGCCCTCTTCAAAAAACTCACAATCTCAAAATACTAAGCTGACAAGCTGAGTGTTAAACCACACACCCCAGGCAGCAAGCAGTGCTGAAGAAAAACAGAATCACGCTTGAAGAAAAGCAGGAGAAATCACACAAGTTGTTTCCAAAGAGTGAATCTGAAACATTTCCTACTCAGTGGAGGCATTGTTTCTTAAGAATGCAAATGCCACTTGATGCTTTCAATTTTTGTGCTCACTATATAAGCAGAGACTGCTCTCAGAAGTGATTAATTTGAACATTGCTTTATATTTTCTTGTTAATGGGAGTTTTATCTCTGACCTAAGCTGGAGCCTTGCTACAGGATGCCCAAAAGCAGCCCAGGTGTTCCTGTGAAAGCTGGGTAAGCAAGGCCTCTTGAGTGGGAACATGTGGTTTGTGTGCACCACAGAGCCTCTCTGCATCAGAATCCCCATGTGTTGCTTGCTGAGAGTGCACCAGAGAGCTAGACAAGAGCTGAGCAAAGCTCCTGCTGTGAGCAAGCAGGCCCACAGCTGCCCGTTTGCTGTAGCAGGTCCCTACGTGACAGAAGGCCACTCAAGCACAGGGGAGTTAAGTGATTTGTCCAGATCTTGGTGGACAGGCAGGACCTACAACTCTTTCAGCTGTAGTGCCTATCTATAAGCCATCCCTCCACCCACGGTATGGATGATGTGGGACAAGATTTGGTCCACAATAATCTAGTGCTGAGATGCCACAGATTTTAACTCAGCAGTAATGCTGTGAGTTATCTAAACAGCCTCATGACACTGTCCTGCAAAGAGTGATGTGTTGAAGCCATAGAAGGGGTCATTCTCGTGCTGAAAAAATATGTAAGGCCAGCTAGCTGCTTGATCAAACTGTCAAGCACTCTTCACACTGCAGCATGCTGTCTGTCACCTTATCTCTACAACTCCAAATTTTTCATGGCATAAAGGAAAAAAGTTAAAATGTAAAAGCATACATATGTGTATTTAGCTGCCTTGACTCTCTGTCAATATGCAACTGTAAGTGCTGTTGTGCAGGTTTCACTGAATGAAACATTGTCTTTTTAAGCTGGTGATTCAAAGGTAAAATACTGACCTCTGGTTTTGGTACTTGACTGTGGGTCTTCTGTAAAGATCTGTGTAAGAGTAATGCAGGATTCTGGGTTACATCATTTATATTTTAAGAGTTTGAGCAAAAAAAGCTGTCTTTTTTCCAAGTTCACTTGTAGCTGATAACAAGAGAGATGATGTCTGAAGCAAAGCTGATAAAGTCACCAGAAGCTTGTGTGTTGGGGAAATGGGAGGAAAGCACCAAAGCATAGATACATATCTTCACATCCTTATTTCCTTTACAAATGGAAGAGGAAGGAAGTTCCCTGCATGTTAGCCCAAGAGGATCCACTCTTACAGCCTGGGAGCTTGCAAAGTACAATTTCCAAGAGCTACAGACTTTTCAAAATACTGAGTTCAGTATTTCACAGGTAATGCAACGTCAAGGCTTTTCAATATGTTGTTCTACTGAAAGCCTCTTAACCTTCACAGCTGGCTATCATGTCAGTTACAGACACTCCACCCCGTTTCATGTCTCTACTCTGTTCTTCCCTCTTCTTCCAAATCATCCCTATATATCCCATCCCAGTGCTTGCCTATTCCTTTCTAACTTACTTAATTCCAACAGTCAGCATTTATCCTCCTGCCTGCTCCCTTTCTGCCCCTGTAAAGATCCCACCCAGCAGTCATTTTCCACAGCAGGAGGCTTTCAGGCTTGCCACAGGCTGGCTCCCTGCACCCCACAGGTGCAGAGGAAGGGGCAGCACTGCCCGATGAGAACACCTCACACCATCCCATCCGCACAACGAGCCACTGTGGGAACCTGCTGCAGGGCTCCCTTTCTCAGTACAGGATGGCAAAAGGGCCATCTCACCCCTCTATGCAGCAGGGAGGACACTGCCCTGTGACCACACAGCTATTGACAGACAGGCAAAGATGTAATGACTCTTAACAACAGCACCTATAGACTATCGTGAAACTTGTCTGTAAAACAGATAGGAATCACCCAACAGCTACAGCAGTGCTCCTGTGCAGAGATGATTCAGAATTTTTATGCAACTTCTTTAATCAGAAGAGGCCTACTTGGTTGAAAATGAAACCACTGCAGGAAAAGTTTGGTTTTGATTAATTTCTCAACCTGACAAATTGTCCAAGTTGTCAGTGTGTTTCACTTCAACATTTCTAAACACACAGAAAAGGGAAAATAAAAAGAAAAAAGTCTAAAGTCACTTTCCATTTAAAGGTGGGTTAAATTCAGCTGGCATCCAGCCATTTTACACACTTCACGTCACCAAATTTTTGTTTGCAGAAATGTACATTTTCACTTTTCTTACCAAATTGTTTGTTGTAGGTTAGACTGTGTGAACACTCCAATGAGTTTTTCCTTAGTAGAAGTACAAGATGTATTTTTGAACTGCGATGAGGACCAGAAACAGCTTGGTTTGGAGTTTCTTGCTATATAGGGATCCCCAAATAATAGCCTTTGTATATCTACAGACTGTTACCTGTCAAAAGCCATTACCTGTCATCATGCAACCTCGGGGAGAATGTTGTTGCTGATAGAAGAGGTACATCCCTACTTGTAACTAATTGGTGTAAGAAGTTGTCTAGTTTCAGAACCTTGACCAAGATTAGAAGTTCACCACTGAAGATGGATAAATTAATTACATGGGATCGTGCTTAATTTTAGTTGCTCATTTTTTTTGACTGAGCCAATAATCTTCTTATGGCATATGTACATGTACCGGGTGCTTTACCATTTGAGGACTCTGTTAATATTATCATTTAGCAGTTTCATCATGAATTTCAAAGCATTTTCCAAAGATAGGTAACCTCTTTTCACAGAAAGGTGAAAGGGGAGGGGAGTGACTCATCTGGGCATGTGGACTTACGTCAGATGCAGAGCCAGAAATAGACTGAGCTCCTGTGGCCAGTGGACTAACCAAAATTGATGGCAAGTATCCCACCATTTTGCAAAGGAATATACTTTTTGGTAGAACATGCATTTCAAATACGAAATGTGTTTGCTTTCTTCATAGTGATACAAGCTATAATACTTCCCTTACTCTTTTGCCTAGCCCTTCCCTGAGCTGAAAGTTAAGTTCATTGAGCAGATTTTTCTATATCAGTTGCTTTGCCATGATGTCACTGATACTTTAAATTTAGTTCCACACCAAACAGAAACATTACAGCTGAATTGAGTCAGATTTTCATAAATACTCACCACCAGATTTGGATCATACCTGTGGACATGTCCACTGCAACCTTTAGACTCAATTTTGAACATGGTTAAATGTGTCAGGGCCAAGAACTTCAAAATAAAAAAGAGACTGAAAGCAGGCCATTTACTCTGGCCTCAATTGTGGATACTGTGATCTTTGTGGGATCTGGACCACTTTGCCTATCTTGTCTAGTTATAACCTTCCTGGCCATCAAAGAAGACAAGATGAGGCTACAGATTTTAAGGGGCAGCTCATGAGAGCTACACAGGAGATGCTTGGAGAGCACAGGATAGGAGCACTGTGGGGACTCTGGCGCATTGCAGCCACATAACAGGAAACGCACTGAGATAGCCCAGAGGCTTTAAAACGACCTCCAGGTCAAGATAGAGTGGTACTTGATACTCTGCTACAGTGGACTCTTCTAGGCTATATGAGAAAGAAACCTGCATGATGTTGTCCCTTCCTGGGACACTGTGGATGAACTAGACCAACTAACATTAATTTTCAAGAGTCTTGCAAAGCTGGAGTATGTTTGAAAGCAGCAATGAATCTCCAGTAGTAAAAGATGAGAGAATGAGAGATGGTCCAAGGCTGCCTAAGCCAAGTGGTCCAACAGTAGTTTTGGGTTAATTTGGGACCACAAAGAAAGAAATAGGTGTGTAAGGGCTGGATGTGGATGCAGTCGTCTTACAAACAAGCAAGACTGCAAATCTTGAGTTTCTTCTCCCGGGCATACTTCTTAAAAATAAATCCTTCTGTTAGGGAGGAAGAGTACTGATGAGGTCACAGTAAGTGACCAGCTTGCTGATGAATCTCAGAATGAAAGCCAGTAGTAAATGGGGCTGACTGAACAAAGACGATGTTAGTTCTTGGTGAAAGTGTTTTTCAGTAGGTGGGTGATTTGGAGGGATGTTGTTGGAGAGGGCAGTCTTTTTTTTTTTTAAATCCACACTATCAGTGTGGAAGCATTTTTTATGCACTGAATTGCATCAACAAGGTACACACAGTGTGTGGCAGCAGACCAACAGCTTTTGCTGAACGTGCCCGCTTAGAGCCCCAGCCTGGCGCTTGTTAAGATAGAGGGGTAAGGAAGTGCCAGCACCAGGTGCTGTGTGGAAACTTCAGCAGCACAAGCGTGAGAGGAAACATCAGCAGATGTTTAGGAAAGAGAAGGAAGATGACAACAGAGGTTTGGTAGATAAGGAGAGAGCAGCAGATAAGTCCAGATCGAGGAGGAGAAAGGAGTGCAGGGAAGAAGCTTTGATGCTAGAAATCTCCAACAGTAGAATTGATAGAGTACATTAGAGTGTGTGGAGCCGTAGGTGATGAGGAGAAGTCAGTGTTACAGCATGATCTGAATCACAGTCACAACTAGTACAACTAGATGCAAGAGAACCCATCTGGGAGAAAAGAAAGCAAGCTCCTGTAATAGGATGTGAATCTGCCTCTGAAAACAGTAATAGATACCAGAGTACAAGTCAGCCCAAAAGCTGATTACATTTTTAGCACCTGCATCTTTGTGTCAATGTTATGCACTGCTTATTTCTGTACAGATGTTTCTGTAAGCACAGTTGTAATTATAAATAGGAGAACCACCACAAAATCAGCACAGGCATCATAGACCTGTAAAACCATTGCAGAGCAAAGCAGTGTCGCTGATGGTGGAACAGCATTGCGTGGGAGTTTGCTATTTCCACATTAGTCTCTTTCAATCACAGTGGCCCATTTTTCACACAGCTTGCTGAACTTCAGAAAGTTTGAACAAAGGTTATGGCTTGACATTTTAGGACAGAACAGCTTAGCCCCCTATCCTCTAGTGAGAACTACAATGAAAAAATCAATAATAGAAGAGAAACATGAACCCTTACTTCATCCCTTTCCAGGGTGGAAGCATGGAAAACACACTTCTTTTGACACAAATGCTTATTCTGAGGTCTTCATTACCACGATTTCCAGTAAAATAGCCACAGGCAAAAAAGCACTTAATCTGACTGTTACATGAGACATCCTGAAACCACATGTATGTGCAACTGTGAGGGCAAACATAAAAAAAAAAGATCCTCTACCTTCTAATAGACTAAGGGAACGATACTGCTATCAATACGTGAGCTTGTGATGAGGTCCTACATAAAGAGTAGTCATTTAATGTTAGGATGTGCTTTATTCTATAACTGGTGTGACTTCTGTGTTTATGCAAAGCATGCCTCTAAGAATGAAACAGATTGAGACAGGACATAAAAGCCTTGTTCACAACAGCATTATTCATGACTGCACTTAGAAATCACTTCTCCAGATTTAGATATTAATTCAGAGATGCAGTATTCTCTCTGAAGCAGTTCTGCACGTTTAGGTAATTCGTTGCTGCTACACATCTTGTTGCTGCAGTACAGGGTAGAAAGAGCACATCTTAGGTGTCATGGCAGTCACAGAAAAACAGATCTGTGGGTGTTTGCAGCACTTCTTAATCATAACTTTCCAGTTCTAACAAGACTGGTGCAATAATTAAATCCTAACACGTCAGATAGGCATCCTTCAGCTGGGTGATTTTCAGACCCAAAGGTATGTATCCTCCATCATAACATGCTTAGAGACAAACTGTTGTCTTCTGAAACAGCTTTCATCTCACTTCACTGCAAGCTGTCTTATCATTGCTTAATGCTTGCAAATGGGTGTCATGTATTTGGCTACTTGGGGTGTTCTCAGTTCCCAGAGCTGAGGGTGCAGAGTGCACACTGCCCACAGGGGCCACACCATTGCTCTGTGACAGCAGAAATCCAACTTGACCATAACAGTCCACACAGGCCCTCCAAACCCAGAGTCGGGCCAGGTTCTGCATCACAGCAGCCACTGTGAAGCCTCCATGGCTTGGCACTGCTTATGAGCAGCATGACTGCTTGATAAGCTTTTCCTTGCACACATGAAAGAAGTGGTACCCTGTAAAGTTTCCTGCCCTTCTCACACACCCATCAACCTTTGCAGCCAGTGAGACAGGGAATCATATAGAAACCCACCTACTTTTTTACCCAGGCTCAAGATCTCCCAAAGCTGGTCAGCCCAGAGCATATCCTCTGGATAAAGAGCATCCTGTGGTCCTGCAGTCAGAGCTCGTGGCAGTGGGCATGCACAAGCAGCACTACAAACACTAGCATTTCCACAACACCTGACTTTGTATGTTCATTAATTGTATTTGGCTGAGTTTTGGCTGGGAAGAAACCAAAAAAACCTTTTTGTAAGAAACTGTTGTGTGGCAATAAGGCTCCTTTTACAGCATGATTGTAACTCCCAAGTCCCAGCTCTCTCCCTCATGCACACATCCTGCCCCTGTGCATTTCCAGTTTCAAGGATCTTTGTCCCAGATTTCCAAGCCTCCTCATTTCAACCTGCTTTTGCTCCCTGTGCTCCAGAAGTGCTCCACCTTTGTTAGGTGGTTTGTCCTACCCTTCTCATCTGATACTTGGTGTTCTAAAGAAGATCTGGGAAGAAGAGGTGGACTCTGGCAGTAGCCTGCCTACTCTCACCTCTGCCTCCTGGATGCAAGGAACCATCTTAAGGGAATTTAGCTGCAAGAGACCTCAAAAGTCTCTACCACACCTGTGTGAATTGTGGGTTCACAGCTTGCAGTAGTTCTTGCATGTTGGACAGGTAGAACTCTGGTATTAAACCAAGATCCCAATGTCCTGGAGCAATGAAAGAGCAGCAGAGGTACCAGGCAGACATCACCAGCAGAGCAGAAATCGAAAGTCTGTGTGCCAGTGTCAAGTTAGTAGCTGAAGCCAGCTGCACAGTGATTCTCTAATACAAGGCTTTTAAAGAGTCAATGCTTTGCTCTAGGAAAGGACTACAGCAAATCCAGTGGTGTCATCAGGCACATGAGTGCAAGCATGACACAGAGGTAACTAGTAGGATCATTAAGGAAAGCCCATACTCCCTGATCTCACCAGGTTTAGGTCCCATTTCCCTGTCACACACTTTAAGATTAAAGGAACAGAATGCCCAGCTCAGAACAGCAGCTTGAGAGGAATGAGCTCTTGCAGGTACTTTTAGCCACTTGGGACAAAGCAGTTCTGCAGAGACCCTCCAAACAGGAGTGCAGAGAGAAGAGAAGGGAAGGCATCCCAATCAACATGCCACGAGAGGGAACTGCAGCTTCATAAAGAGAAGGGCACAGGGCCAGTGACATTTCCTCAAGGCCTTGTTCTCAGAGATTGCAGAACCACAGTAACTGCCTGTAACCCAAGCAAACAGCAGCATACAAGTTCAAGCACTGACATAAGAGAGTTCAACCCACTTTGTTAGCCTGACAATTTTAGGCAAATGAGAATGAGGGCTTTCATACCAACTTTTAGGCAGCTTTTAAACATGCAATGTTTTCTGTACTCATACAACAGTCACCAGGAATAACTTCTCCTGGCACATAACTGCCAAGTCAATGGCAAAGAAAACCAACAATTCTGCCTTTTAAATACAACAAAGAGATTAAAAGAAGGCATTTGAAATAAATTCCTGCTGCAAAAGATGTGAGGTCTCAAAAATGGCTGAGAGTGTTCTGCTAATGGGACCAACCCACGCTCCAAACCACAGAGCATTTAGCAAGGACACTCCTCTCACACAGTAACCTCCCCTCAGTGCTGCAGTTGGTTTCTCACCAGTAATGGATTAATCCTTCACCCTGGTTTCTGAGGATTAACTGATATATAATAGCATTGGATATGACGCTTCCAGTTTAATGCAATGAACTTCAGGCTGACCACAATCTGGTGTGCAGCTACTGAGTGCAAGACTTTTTCTCCAGGAAGGTTTAAGAGTAGCCCTCAGCGTTATGTTACTTCCCAGCTGTGAGGAAGAGCAGAGTGAAAAACAGATGCTGCCATAAGCACAAACTCAAAATGTGCTGGGCCAGGCAGAATTGCAGCAGAAGTACTGGAGATAAGAGCAACGCTTACTGACTTGGCATTTCTAAGAGTCAGCAGTGACCAGGGAACACCCACTTTCCCCCAGTAGACTGCTGCCGAGTCTGGACTGCAGAAACCCCCCATCAGCACCAGTGGGACTCTCACTATATCAATTAGATGAAGATCACATATTATTGGCTGGGTTACAGAGCTACAAACAGGTTCAGTCTCAGTTTAGAGCACAGACCATTCCAATTTATCCTAAATATGACAGATTAGATGTCCTGCAGTCAGGTTCATGCTCTTTGATTTCAAGTTAAAGACAAATCTGTCATGTGTGAGTCAGCTCCTAAAACACTTTTGGGGCAGTAGGACTTTGCCTACTTTCTGAACAATCTAAGTACCAAAAAAGAAACAGAAGGTTTTTACCTTGGTTTACCCAAGCAAGTCTCAACTGACCCAAAGGCAAGTCACATTTGAATACTTCTAGGATTGATTCAGCACTGAATTAGGCTGACTTCCACAACTCAACTGCAAGTACAATATGTCTGTCAGGAGGAAACCTACTGCAGTGACACGAGGAAGCTTCAAGTCACAAAATAGTTTGGTGCAAAAAATCAAACAGAAGCACAATGAACATGGCAGAATGCACTGATTTATTCCCTGCCCTTGCTCCAGCGAGGAGTCCTCTGCTGCAAACACCTCCACCATTTCTGGCTGCCCCCAGGGAATGCCCAGCAGGTCAGAGAAGGTGCCCAAGCAATGCCAGTCCTCCAGCAGCAGCAGCGGGGAGTCAGGCCTTGGCTGCACAAGCACACAGGGGTAAATCATGGAAGGGGACATCTAACACCATCACCAGCAGTGTAGGACCAGCAGTGTCAGAGGTGCCTTATTGCAAAGCTCTGTGTCCCTTTACTCACCTGTTACGTCCAAGACCAGTTCTCAGCGAGGGCACTATTCCCTTTATTCAGAACTTCATGACATCTTTGTAATACCTTGGGCAAATATTGACTCAGATTCAACAGACTGAAAATATTTGGTTTGCACCAGATGTGGTGTGTAAATACCTTGAAAACATTAGCTAAAGGAGTGATTTGGGAAAATAAAAGTTCTAGGTGGATATGTTTACTTTGCAGGTTTGTTCACATTGTGCTCAGATCCCAGAAGTGTGCATGAAGCTTTTAACCACAGGAAGAAAGTCATCTCTGAAGTGCCTCAGTGCTGAGTAAAACTGCACACGTGCATTCCTGCATCTGCATCTCACCCACATGAGAGTTAAAGGGCTGAGGATCACCAGTGAGTTCGCTAAAAAGTCCATACATTCCTGCTCTGAAGAAACCCAAAAAGGTCTGTCAGGTGAAGAAGAAACTACTGAACTTACTGCTTCAGAACACATCCTCCAAAGTACTTGGTATCAAATGCTGGGACTGCTTTTTGAAGGAACTGGAGCTCTTGTTTCTGTGATTCTCAGCTGACAGCAGCTTTTGGAAATGCTGACACTGCTCTAAGGGAAGGGAAGGTAACCACCCTCTCCCATTACTGTTGTTGCAGATAATTAGAGTTTTAGTACAAAGCAGAGAAGGAGAAGGTTGAAAGCCACAGAGAGGTAGTTTGAGTGGTTTAAGTTGCTCCAGTTTTCAATTCTTAACATCCCTCCCTACCAGAAATGTCAATTCCCCATGTGTGTCTACTGTCTCTTGCTAAAAAAAAAATCACCAGCCAGCTGTGGCTTTGGCAGTTGCAGAGCTTGTGTTATGGAACTGGGAAAGGGAATGAAAGCAACACAGGACCTAGAGCAAAAGCACTTCATCACCATTCAGTAACCTATGGATGTTTCTTCTGTTTCATTTTGGGGACCTTTTAGAAGGAACAGGAGCACAAAAAGAGCTTCTTTCCATATTTACCAAATCAGCATAGGAGAAAAGAAAAACCATAGGGTTGTGTTCAGTATATTAATAGGAAGAATTCTAGTGAAATATTTGTTTTCTAGTCAGCTTTGAGCCCAAGTCAATAGGCAGAAGTTTGTACAGGACAGAATTATTCTTGGTGACTGTTGGGCTGTAAATTCATAGCAATATTCATTAACCAGCTCTCCTAAAATAATTTTCTTTGAGTCTGAAACACATCCCAGGCAGCACGCCAAAAGTACAAGAGTAACAGTTTACTGAGTCTTTTTCCACAAGCGAATCTCTTCATCAGATATAGAACAACACCTGACACCTGGGGCACTCGTGCCCTCTGAACAGTCAACAGATATTGCCCAGAGCAACAAAAACAAGCAAGCCACGCACTGATCCACACATACATTCATCTCTCATGGACTTCCAACCCTACTGGAAGTTCAGGCGTGTTGGAGTTTTCCTAGTCATGAAGGACCAATGCAGCAGACAGGCTCGCTCTGAATCTCTGCAGGAAACTAACCCTGAAAGCTTTACTCAGACATTAAGCTGGCACTGATACCAATCTGCTAACACTTGGGAGCTGCAGGAACATCACATCCCCCAAAAGGGGAGGTGCAAATTGGTTTCAGCACAATAATCAGTTAAACCAACACTAGAAAAGAGATTGAAATGTTGGCCTTGTGTTACCTTGAAAATATTCCCTTGTGACACCAACACCAGTTCACTACCACAAGTCAAGACACTTCACAGTCTTGATGGGTACAGGAACAAAGGTTATTTTAGAGGAGCCCCTAAAAAGACACTTTGCTGTACTTAGGGTAAGGCAGTTTAGCTCAGACCACAGTGTTGCAGCGGCACATAGAGCTCCCTAACGCAGCCGTAAATCCAGAAAGGACACTTTGAGGTTCCCTCCCTGCCATTACAGTCGATACCATCTCATAGCTGGAGGTTTCTGAGCCATCATCCACACCAGCATTGCCAGGCACACCCACCTGCCTAGCTAATTATTGATGGTCCAGCATGCTCTTAGTTCTTTGTGTCCAAGTGAGTTCAGCCTAGGTTTTCCTTCCTCAGGATCACAGCATTTATTTGAGTACTACATCTCCCAAGTCATACTCCAGTCATTTCCCCCCTTCAAGGTGTGTGATGCATTCCCATGGAGGAATCAAATTGCTCCAGCAATACCTCACAAATCCTTAGCCTGACCTTTCTGGCTGCAGCTGCCCAGAGCCTGGACATGCCAGAGGCACTTGCTACACACATTTTTCTCACAAGTATTGTGGTGGCGTTTCCTCCACTTCTTTGTCAACCACTGTTACAACATACAACTGAGCACCACCGTTAGCAAGATGTGCAATTACCCTGTTTGAAATTTCTCTTTCAAGTTTATAAGACTGCAAATGCACAAGGGGCATTTAGTTTGGTTTTGTAATACATAACTGAATTTCAGTCCTCAGTGCATCATGTAAAGCTGTTAAACCATCTTCTCGGTCACACGAAGACTATTGTGTATGGAGCTAACAATAAAAAAAAAAAAAAAAGATCTTTGAAAAGCCTTTTTACTGCCAGATGAGGAATTAGGCCCATTTCACACTTGTTTAAGTTGACAAAATACTTTGCTGTGCTGTGAAGAACATGAAACCTCCCAGAAGCATGGCTGGGACAGCTGTAGTGTCAATGCAATCAGAGACTATGCTATGACCCCTGGCTACTGTGGACTCTGCTGAAGGTACTTTTGCTCCTTTAGCCCACATATCTGATATCAGTCATCACCTTTTATTTACAATAAACATAAGAGCACCCCTTTAAAGAGACTGAAATATGAGGGAACCCAAACCACAGGCCAGATGTGTGGTCAGCCAGGCACAGGGCTGTGCTGGTCTCTGCCATGCATTGCCTGCCTGAGAACTCACATGCAGAAGTCAGCTCTGAGCAAGGACCCCTGCAACCAGCTCTCACATAGATGTTACCCTCCTCTCACACTGTGAGGAGTCAGGGAAAATGCACAGCACTGAATTACCCCACAGCAGCAGGAGAGAACAGGCACAGCAACTCCCACAGCCCACCTGGGACACAAATAAGCCGCTTTTTGGGTAGTCAGCAAGACCTGGAATTTGTTGGCTTCTACAGCATTCAGGAAGAGTGCAAGGAAACAAGGAGATTGTTGTTGGAGTTTTAGCTTTTATGCCTCACTACAAAACAAAGCCCATGAGACCTGCAGCAAGGCCACTCTGGTCAAGAGGTACCACCATCGGAAACTTGATTCACCCACCAATACCAAAGCCCTCAGGGAGCTTCAATGATTATCAGATGAACTCCCACCATGCAGGTAAATAGGAGAGGAGAGGGATCAGACAGAGAAATAACATTTACTTAGGAGACACTCACTGTTAATTCATGCAACACATTCCTGCTGTTTAATTGTAGCATCTCTCCTAATTTGAATGAACAGTGGCAGAACCTAGGGCAGCTGATGCAAGTTGTCCTTTTCCATTACTTTTTACTGTATGGGATCCTAAGGATCCAACATCTTCTGGGTTGATAACTGTGTCTACTTATGCCTGAATTTTGTAGAGCTCCTTGGCTCTCTGGCCACTGCTGAGATCTAAAATACCAGCAAAAAGAACGAAGTCCTAAACTTTGCCAGAGCATCAGTACACAGGCTGTGGCAGCCTTCTCCATCATGTAGAGGCCTACAGAAAAAAATTGCTCTAACATGAGATTTCAGCAACTAAACAAACATCCAAATGGCAAGTGGAAAAAGCCATAGTTAAAACCAAACCACAGCAGTCTCAAAAGAGAGAAGTAACAGTCAAACATCTCCCCCCCCAAAATTATTTGGTGCCTAGCAGTTCAAGGCACTTGATATTGAAGCAGGAATGTGCCCTTCCATGATCCCATGACTGGCTGGAATCCCACTGTGAGTGACATGAAGTCAAAGATATTTAGAATTTAGGGAAGAGAGGAAAAAGCTCACTCTGCTTGCATAAAACCCCTTCCTCCCGTATATGCAACCATCCTTTTCCATCTCTGGCAAGGCTCTATGACACAATTTTGGCTGGGGAAACCTGGATGGAAGCACCTGCTGAAATATCATTCCCCTTGCTTGGGATGAAGGGAGAGGGGGCAAACAGCCTCACCTCCTCAGCTGGCCACAGAAATCAGTTCAGAGATTAACAAATCCCTATAGCAGTCGGCCCTGCCAGAGCCAGGCCTGGCTCGACGAACAGGCAGGGAGGGAGCGAGGCTGCCCAGCTCCTGAGACAGCGGAACTCACAAGCAAAACAGTTCAGCCATGGTGGAAATATCACACAGGAAAGACACTCTTCTCAATTGCCATTAACGTTAATTTAAGCTACTGAAAAGAAAAATAATTCCAAAACCACTGACAGCAGATAGAGCGTGCAGCAGAGTTCAGCAAAGGTCAGGTGCCTGCAGAGCAAAGCCTGGCACC
Source organism: Urocolius indicus (assembly GCA_013401255.1). Classification (NCBI taxonomy): domain Eukaryota; kingdom Metazoa; phylum Chordata; class Aves; order Coliiformes; family Coliidae; genus Urocolius; species Urocolius indicus. The sequence continues at coordinate 127,441 of WBNH01000154.1, read as the reverse complement.
AGCACACAGGAAGCTCTTCGCTCTCAGAGCTCAAGGCACCAGTACCCTGGCTCACACCCATTATTACTCTGCAATCAAGACCATCATGGTCCAACAGGTCTAGAATCATCATTCCTGCAGCAGCTCAAAGGTTTGGAATAGCTGTATAAAGAGGATCAAGACCTTCCTTTCACCTCTTCTCTTTTCAAGAGCTGGTCTTGTCCCCCTGCCTGCCTATCCACATTGTTGTGTTTCAGAGAGGCAAAAGGCAACAGGAAAGGCAGAGATGACAGTTTGTGAACTTGGGAGTTTAGTAGGTTTAACAGGTAACATAATATCCCTTGGCTTAAATCAGAGTAAATTAGTTGCTAGAAGCAGCCACTGCAAGCATTTCAGAGCAAATAAACATCTAATTTTTGTGGCCAACCACTGAACGAAAAACGATTAATTAGCTTGTTGTGGCCGCTTACTGCAATACATAAGCTTCCCCATACGAAACAGTGAAAGCATCTGTTTTGCCTCATGTCAGATGAGTGTATTCTTTTGAACTCTGTGAGTTCAGCTTCCTGTTCAGCTTCTTGCACTGATACCTCTTTTTCCCCTTTAAACTCAACTGCTCAGTCTGTCATTGAGTTTTGGGAATATATTATTCATAGGGGGAAAAAAAAAAAAACAAAGAAGAAGAAAGTGTAAAACATAAGTAGTGTCTCATGCTGACCTGTCTGTCACCTCAGGGGATTGCAATTCCCCTTTAATGCCAGTTGGCTACATCACAGCAACTAAATCAATAGAGTACATCGGCCATTTTAAAAGCCTGTTGTGCTGCACTCCTGGCAGTGCCCTTGGCTGACCATCCCCATCATGTTCCTCCAGCAGATGAGGGGCCTTCTGGGCTGGCTGAGTCCAGCATTGCCTCAGAATCTGCTGCCAGTGCCTTGGCAAGCTGGACGTGGATGTCCCCCATGCACAGCTGGCTAGGAGATCATACACTTGTCAGAAAGTTGGATGGATGATATAGAAAAAAGGAAATAATTTAACTGGTTCTCATGTTATTCCCTTTCTAGGTGTGACTCATTCTGTGTTTTGTCGTGTCATCTCTGCTTAAAAAAAGAAAACAAAATCCAGGTGTGAAGCAGCATGCTGGAATAAGCCCATGAAAGTGGTCTGCCTTCATCTGATTTGAAAGGTTTATCATATGCTCTAGGTTAATCCATTAGGCAACATTATTCTAACAAGGTGTGCTGAGCATTTTTATAATGTATGACACATGTTCTTCCAGATTCAAGTGCTTCATTTATAGTCCATATGTTGTGTTGATTACAAACTCATCTGATAACGAGTTAGCAAATTGTCAGAGGCATGCGTTGGGTCTTTTTTCTTCTGCCAGTAGGGAAGTCAAAAGACACAACTAGAGACCCATAAACAATGCATATTCAGACTTGTCTGCAGCTTCAGGTGTGCAAATATCTTTTCAAATCTGGTCCCATTACTTTATGTGACTTAATGCCTTATAAAGCATTACAGACATTTATATTGCTTAAATTTCTTTAGAATGCTTTATTACTCAAAGGAAACAGTAGTGGAAACTACCCTATCGTATTGACAAAAAAAAAGTACCATTCACATTTTCAGAAGCAACCTCCACTGCAGGTGAAAACAGACAGACAGATCATGGCTTGGTAATGGACTCAGGTCTAGGAATCAGCAGAGAAAATCTCTGGAAGTTTTAACTCGGAGCAGGCAGTGCTTTCCTAAATCAGAATTCCCTCAAAGGGCTGTATCTCACTATGAAGTTTAGAGTAAGACCCAAACTGTAAATAAAGGTAAAATCCATTCCTGATGTGAACTAGGCTTATGCTGGAGATTAATTTCATACAACTGACCTGTGTGAGTTTTCTCTTTTTAGGAAGAAAGATGCCGAGACTTGAAGAGCTCTCCTTTGTCAAAGTGCAACAAGAGCACAGCTTGCAAATACAGTTGTATGAGTCTTGCAATCTTTCACCCAGGGCTTATTCTAGAAACCTCTTCCTCTCTCTCCCTCCCATCAACTGCAACAAAAGTTTTGTTTGAGGAAGGAGCAAGACCCAGAAGAGCTGCTCTCTCCCTCGTGTTGCAATATCCAATCTGAGTGCTGGAAACTGACTGTATAGAAAACATAGATGATGTTTGCATGTTTTAATTTTAAACATAAGCATAAGGATGGAACCCAATAAGTTGCTTTGTTTCTGCCTCATGAATAAATTCAGCTTGGTAACTGATTTGGATAAAGCATTTTGATTCTAACCAATAAATTTGTTTTCTGGTTAGACAAAACAACTTCTGGAGGCAAAGTAACAAGTTTGTGAGCTTGTCAGGAGATGTACTTTCATAATATCTGTAAGGAATACATCATTTTCTTTTTTTAACCCACTTGTTCCACCCATGTCTTTTAAATCAATCAGATAAATTCACCTTGTTTTTCAATGCCCTGAATCCTGATAGCTCTGCACACTCGATAGGTAATTTAATCATCATTGGTGTGGATGAACACAAGCTCAAATTAGCTTCTGAAAGGCTTAGTTGTCCTGTAGATAGTTCTGCCTTTCCACTTTTATGCAGGAACTGAGCTTCACCAACTGGTTAGCTAGAGGTGTCATTAAAAATTTACAGAAAGAAACAAAGGTGTGCTCCAATGTCTCTCCTTACCCTTTCTACTGTTACTCTGGCAGACAAAAGGTATGGAACCTGCTTCATGAATAATGAGTCATGTAATATGCATAATGAATTTTTAATGGCACACAGTAATAACATTGAGAGAGGTATTTCCAATCTTCAGACTGGCACTGCAGCCTCTCAGTAGCCTGTTCTGATTCTCCCCAGATAGATCTTTTCCTCCTCTTCATTTCAAATTATCCATCTTAAAGCCATAACTTTTTTCCCCAGAGGTACCCACATTTCACCCAAATCAGCAGCTGAGTTTGTGCTCAGGGCAAGGGGTCATGGCAAAGGGGCTTGGGCCTGGGCAGCAGCCCAACACTGGTGTCCTGAGGTATATTACTAAGTTGTGAGATGCTCCAGGAAAAGCCATATTGAAACCAATTATAGTACCTGCAAAGTTTCTCCCCTTGCAGGGTGGTCTTGCCTCCCAGGCTGTGTTGGTGCTGCAGTGCCCTCCCACCCCGCCAGCAGCTGCCTCCCACAGCTGCCCATCTCCAGCCAACACATCAGTACCTGTCTCACACTGCATTAGTCCTCTTTGAAAATGAGACACTTGGGGGGCAGGAACATGTGGCAACTGTGGTTTCAGATAAATGCCAGTAACTGGGTCCACTTGGGGCCTCCTAGAGTAAGGTCTACCTGCTAGGAGGGAGGCTGTGCCTGGCAGAAAAAGGCTCCTCTCAAAGGCAGAGAGGCCAGGGCCAGTGGCTGCATCATGGCCACTCTGTGCTCAGTACCACCCACCAGCTCCATCTGCAGCAGCAGCCTCCCTGTGAAATAAACACTGAGCGTCACCTTGGGGTCAGCGCCAAGCCTACCTGTGCCACCCTCTGAGCTGCTCCACTGATCCTTCTCCTGTTCTGGGTAGGGCCCAGGGCATCACCAGGCATTTCCCATTACCACTTAGTCTCCAACCCTGATCTTCTGCATTAATAAACCCAGCATAATGAGCCTAATGTGGTCTTCAGAGCACCTGGCACCTCCTATTTGTGCCTATGCTGCAGCCTCTCACACTGACACCACATTTATGTTTAATAAAAGCCCAATCTGTGAAGCCCAGATGTGGGCAACTGTGCGTAGAAGAGCTGACCCCTGTCCAAGTGGCATGTGTTGGGTTAGCCCTGCGCAGATACACTTCAGCCACAGCCTGCAAGGGCAACCCTGTGAGCAAGGGGCTGTGACTGCAGTTCTAAGGTGGCAGAAAGCAGAAGCAGGGAAAGTCTGAGGCAGCACCGTGGCAGGTGGAGTGCCCCAAGGGCTGTCCCTGCCCAGCACGGCAGAGGAGGTCTCTGCTCACTGGTCTTATCCAGAGTAAAAGTACAAAGCTGGAAACAAGAGCACATATCCATGTGGACACAAAGTTATGTGACCATGTCAAAGCCCAGACTGATGTACTGTGCTCTGCTGGGAAAAGGATAAGGGAATCCACTGTCATCCTCCTGCTTCTCTTTCGTACGGGCTGCAACTGCCAGATGGAGCAAGCCCTGCTGACAAGGCAGACAGGAAAAAGGCAATGCTGTGAGTCCCAACAGGCTTCAGTATAAATGACACACCTGCTGCTCAGGTGTCCCTGCAGACTCCCGGGAACTGACATTTAATCTGTCAGGAAGGCATTCAAGTTCCTCCTGGGCTAAGCAGGGACTTCTGGCAGCTGACATTTCCAAAGCAAATACTGAAAATTGCTGTTTCCCCTGTAAGCCTTTTTCTTGTGATAGCCCTAAGTGCAGGATGCCTCAGCCTTCAAAAATGTGAAGTACTTACCTGAAATCAGTGGGAGGTGGACAAATAAATATGGCAGTGGTGTTCTTTAATCACCAGAGCCCTTGGGCGAGTTCTGCTGTGCCTGCATTCCCTTCTCTGTCCCTCACTATGGTGTGGTGTTGTAACAGCAGACACTCACAAATGTGTTAATATTAAATAACAATCATTCTAGACAATCCTCAATACTTTATTAACTTAAAACACTGTTCCAATAAATATGTACCACTAAACATGAAACACTCCATCAAATCTAAATAAGAACATTTACAAACTTATCAATTAAGTAAACCCAGCATTTTCCAAATTGAGGTGCGTGCAGGGTCATTTAAGGCAAATTCAGTCAATTATACTTCTGTAATGACTCCTGCCCACCTCAGCTGGCTTTACATTTAGAAATTTAAAAACCAAAAACAAATATACAAATGATGCTATTGAGTAGCTATTTTCCAGTCATTAGAAAAAGCCCAGAGTGCAGAAGCCATTAATGGTTCTGGACAGAAAGTCTGTGCCTCCCCAGTGCTCCTTCCCTCTTCGGCCAGGATCACTTGTTTCCAGCTGGAAGGCAAATTCTGTGCTTTTCCACTTGTCTTTCAGAAGCTTCCTTCTCCGAAGTGGATGCACCTCCATGCCTCAGACAAATACAGCCAGGCCTTGCACAGAGAGAAAGATGGCTCTGAGAGGATAAAAAGAGGCTCCCTATAACTGTTAATGCAGCTCCTGATTTGCACCAGAACAAGTGAGAGCAGAATCAAGCTCAAGCTGGTACCTTTGCTTAAAAATCAGATGTCAAACTGCACAGCTTGGTCCTGATCCTCCAGGTTTTCCCAACGGGAAATCAAGAGTGAAGCCAATCAGCACTAAAATGCAACCAAGGCAAGCACTCCCTACAGCACGTGCTGGTGGCTCTCTGTCATTGCCATGTAAACACTGTTATACCCCTGTTTCACTGCAAAGTGATCCAAGTTACTGAAAACTTCAGGGAGTTCAATCTTGGCCGTGAGAGAAATATTTTCCAGCTTACAGATACTTGGTAGCTTATTTGTATTTGGAGTATCAGGCTTCATATTTAAAAGGCTTTTTTTCCAGTGTTATTTCAGAAACAGAGAGGAGAAGAGAAAGAGAGAAACCCCAGTCTTTAATTTCCACTTTCACAGTCATTCATGTTGAATATATGGCCCTGTCTTCTTCTTTCCTCTCTGAGCTCCTGGCCAGAAAGGTAATGCCAAGATCTGTACTCAGGACGAGGCTTGGGTCCAGCAAGGAAGCCAGAGTCTGTTCTCATAGTGTTTTGGGTGCTTTCCATACTGTAACTGGGACTCATTTCAGGCCATGCTGTGTCTCCCGGTGTCTCCGTAAATCCACCTTTCGTTGGAAGCCCTTGCCGCACAGGTCACAGCCAAAGGGCTTGAAGCCTGTGTGCTTCCGACTGTGGGTGATGAGGTTGGAGCTCTGACTGAAGGCTTTTCCACACACCTGGCACTTGTGAGGCTTCTCACCTGCAAGCAGAAAGTGGGAGAGAGAGGATGTGAAAGAGGCAACACACTGCTTACACACAATCAGAGCAAACAGGAAATGCACACTGGGCCTTACAGCTAATCAAAGGGATTCCTGTGTGATTATCAAAGGTGTCATTCTTATAAAAACATGCAGTTGGGAGCCCCAAAGCAAGAGCTGAGCCTGTACTGCACCTGAGCAAGCCTGGACTTGGCTGCACTTGCATCAACCCAGTATAGTCCTGGCAGCAGCTTGAAGCACAGAGTGCTCTCAAGACACTGTCACTTGTGAATTGAATGAAAAACAAGAGGAACTCCTGGAAGGACCCCCAAGCCATGCTGAATGTCTGACATTGATTATTATAGCATCAGCATGGGGGCAGTTGGAATAGATAGATGGAGGTTGTTAAGCCAAACCTAGAGAGCTGGGGTGTGTCTCCAAAGGAGTTATGAGGGCCTTTAAGTGAACCCTTAAGGTCAAAGCTCATCCAGAGACCTGCTAGCGGTCATCTTGACTCAGCCCTGAAGTTCACCTGCAGACAGGTAACATAAATGGGAATAAATCCAGCCTCCAGAACTTCTGTGGAGGAGTTGGTGGCAAAACTCGACTGGCTTCCATGGAAGTGGGATCTCAGTACATTTTCATAGTGGGTATTATCAAATAATGGATAAAAGAGAACCTAACCATAAAACCAAGGCTGATTTCTCAGACAGGCTTTGCACCTGCAGAGCCCATTGACTTCAGCTACAGCAGTACACTCTTTTTGCGTTTGAAGTTAGATTCTTAGAAACACAAAGTAATACAAAATGTGCTGGAGGTTCGGTTCACAAGTGTGTGCTGCATATAAAAGGGATCCTTCATTCAGGTAACGATATTAGTTTGATATTAGCAATTTAAAAGCCCAGGCACGGTTTCTGATCTCACAACAAAGTAGCGGTTTTGACTGATTCAGACTTCATCACAAGTTCTACCTCACCAAGCCCCGGTTGAAAAAGTTGCTATGGAAATACTTTTCGTGTTACTTCCTAAAGCTTTTCTTTTCATCCAACAAACACCTAGTGGAAAAATCTTTAAAAGAAACGTTTATTGTTCATTGCTTGTCACCTAGAAAAGTCACAACCAAGCAGCGATACATACAACACCTTCCTGCATATTGGTTTCACCTGCTAGTGAAGCAAGTTGCTTCATTTGCTTCATATCTGCTAGTGGTTACTATCAGGAAACAGGATTTTTGTCATCTAAACCTTGGCTTTGGCCAGTACAGCTATTATTTTATGTCTACAAATGCTTCTGTGCCTCAAACATCTTTTTCCTTTACTTTAAACAAATGGTGCCAGTCTGAAAGGCAAAATCTCCTTTTTTTTTAAGATTTCTGATAAACCTGTCTTCTCACTGAATGGTGTTTTTAAAACAATTTCCTTCAGTGATTCACCTGCACTTTATTAGTTTCCATGTTTATTGCTAACAGTGAAACTTGAGAACTCTGCAACTCTCCTTCCATTCTGTATCAAACTGCAGCCATTTCTCAGAAAGTCCGGGTGGAAGTGCAGACAATCTCTGAACAAATATTTAGACTACAAGTTGGACCCTAGGCCCTCCAGCTTAGTGTTTGATCTAGAGGAGGAGACTGCTGTTGTTCCTATTGTGAATTGCTAGATCCTGCAAAAAGAAATGCTGCAATAAGATTCACCTGTCGTTTTCCAGGGACCTCAGCTGTAAATCAAGGCTACAGAATAGTAGACTCTACAAATCATCTGACACAAAAACCCTTAGAACAAACATTGGTGGATCCCATTAAGGGAACACTGATTTGGGTTATTCTGCAGCTGCCGTGCATAAAGCCACATTCAGATGCAAGAGTGGAGCTCAGATAGCATAAACAGCAGCAGGGCAGTGAGCAGCACGGGGAGGCACGTGTACTGTCCCAGCTGAGGAGGAATGGGCTGCTGCAGAGAGCCTTCTTCAGTGATCAGCTCTCCAAGTTGGGGCTGAATACCAGCAGCTGCAGGGCTCTAACCTGTGTGAATGAAGGTGTGTTTCTTCATATCAGATTTCTGATGGAACCGCTTCCCACAGTACTGGCACGGATAGGGCCGAGTGTCCGAGTGGATGAGCAGGTGGGTGGACAGAGTAGAAGATCTCTTAAAACTCTTGCCACAAATCTTACAATCAAAGCTGCGTTCCTGCAGAGAGAAAAGCCCAAACACACACACGTTACGCCACCCCAAAGATCCCATTAGCAGCAAACTGCTCAGCAGTGTTGACCCTTCTGCCTTAGCAAGCACTCCTACTTCTCCAGAGAGCTGGACTGGCCTTGTAGAGATGCTAATGCTGGTGTGGTCACACCACTTGACGAAAACGATAATGCACCCCTCTCCTGGTGCTCTGCACCACTCCTCACAAAAATTCAATTGAGCAGCTCTTCCTGCTGGCAGGAATGGCCAGGGGCAAGCAGCCCCAACCCAGCCAACCAGGCAGAATCCACCTGTGCTTTTCAACGGGGGCTCAAGACATGATCCCTCCACTGGGAAGCACAACAGCTGCAGCACTGTTCAGAGGCCACCTCTCTGCTCTGCATAGGGAAGTGGGTGGTGAGGTCTGCTTGGCTCTCCTGGGAAATCTCTGTGGCAGGCTGACTTCTGCTGGTGAGGTAACAACTATCTGCTTATTCTTAGTTCCATTAAAATTCAAGTGAAACCTACCTAGAGCACCTGGGAAAAACAGCTTTTTGGCTTACTATTTAACATGTCAAACTAAATGCATTAAGACTTTGCTGTCTCCTGTCCCTCACGTGCTCCTCTTCACCACATTCTTCAACCGTAAATGATCTCTTCTTTCCATCCCTTAACTACCATCACACCTTCCTCTTCCTGCTATGCTTTCATACAACCATCTTAGTTGATTTGGCTTTTAATGCACTCTACCTGAAATGTTGTCCCCGCCATGGGGGCAATATACAGTGCTGCTCCTTTCACCATTGTTTAATGGGTGATGAGGTATTTCCCCTGTTACACACTCATGAAACTGGAAATAAAAGTTCACCAAAAATAACACCGAAACACTGCAATTTTATCCTCCAAAAGCCAATCTGAAGAAGGAAAATTTGCCAGGTCAAGTGGGTGGGTGAAGGGGAAATATGGCACAATATCAGCAGGTGGAAAATGTCACAAGTCCTCCTACCAAAATTAAATACCATATTCTTTTGGTATGTGACTCAGAGTGTGTGGAGACAGATGAAGTCTCTGCTCTATACCTGACTGGTCATTCAGATGTTCCTTGCACAGACACAATGACTACAAATAAGGGAAAACTCACTTCTTTGGGGGAGGGGAAGAGAAAGAATGACTAGAGCTGCCTCGAAAGAAAGCACGATGAGTTGCTTGAGCTGTTAAGAAAAGTCCACATCCCCATAACAATTTCCAGCTCAAAGAGTGAAAATGCATTATTTTAATCTGTTACTTCTAGAGGACCAAAAGTGCCCAGTACTTCATTCAAACACAGGCAAGGTCTGGGGAATGGAAACAAAGCCTGTGTTCTTTAATTTGTTGATTTCCTCCTTTGCTCACTAGCTACCCACCCTTTCCTCTGCCTGACACGATATTCTTCACCCACAAGTGTCCACTGCAGCCCTACCATGTTCTCTTTCTTTCCTCAGTTTAGATGCCCACCTACTGCCTTCATGGCCCCTCCAGAGCCAGCCAAAGCAAGCAGCTGGCCCTAGCCCTCAGGCCTTCATCCTGGCAGTCTGCCCTGCTCTCACCTGCGAGTGCACGGCCTTGTGCTGCTCCAGGCTGACTGCATGGCCAAAGGTCTTGCCACACATGTCACAGGCAAAGGGTCTCGTGCCACTGTGTGAGCGGCGCACATGTACCTCAAGGCCATGAGGCGTGGAGAAGACCTGAGGGGAGAGAGTGCACAGGGTCAGGCTTGCCAGGGAGAAGGGGCTGGGGAAGAGTCCTAACCAGTGTGGGAGAAAAGGGGATCCCTACCTTGCTGCACTTGACACACTTGTAAGAACCAGTGCTAATGAGCAACGGGCGGCACAAGAGGTCCGACTCCACTTTGATGCCACCTGGCCCCTTCTCTTGCTGCAGCCCAGGCTGCGCCTCGGCGTAGAGTCCGGGTGCTGCTGCCGGTGGCCGCTCAAACAGCCCCGGGCCCGGGGAGCTGAAGTCACCATACAGTCCGAGTGAAGAGCTGCACTCTGCACCGTAGAGGGCAGGCTCGGAGCCCCGCTCACAGAAGAGCCCCAGGGCTGAGGTTCGCTCCAGCGACGGGCAGGGCCTGTAGCTTTGCACAAGATGCCTCAGCTCGGAGCCGCCCAGGCTGTTCCACATGTACGGCTTGAAGGGCACGGAGAAGGCAGGTGCTTCATCTAGGGATGGACACACGGACCTCTCCGAGGCTGCAGAAACACAGAAGTGCAGGAATTAGTGAGCTTCACAATCCAGCCGCTGTCGTAGGACAGAATCTTCTCAGTATGCAGACTTGTGCCCAGAGCCATATCCCTGTACTGCACATTATGGCTGCCCTTTCATCATGCCAGGACACTTAAAGTTGTGCAGTAGGGTCTGTGCATCCAGTACTACCTACTCACCTGCTGCCCCAGCCAAATTATTGAAAGCAAACACCAATTTTGTCTGCCTGCATCTCTGGGTGCCCAGGTGTGTGCACACTAATCTGACTGTTGAGACACTAAACAACTCAATCTGCAGCTTCCTTTAGTTTTGTCTCTGGCTCCCCAGAAAAACATCTTTACTATATCCCAAGATGAACAGCAAAGCCAACAGTCCACATGCTTCAGCTCTGATGTAGATTCCATACATCCATATAGAAAATATGATGTTATGGAGGTGCTGAAAGGAGCAAGAGTACTGAGATCTACCTGTTAAACAAAACTAAAAAGCATTGCTGCACGATTTAATGCCCAAATCTAGGCTCTCAACTTCATGTCACAACTGTCCATAACTGTACTACAGTATAATTGAAATAAACAGCAGCTTCTGAGGTGTTTGAATGTCACGTCTCACTTTTTCAGACTCCCCCCCCCCAAAAAAAAACCAAACCCAAACTAAAATCAGTCATCATCTGAAATAAAATTGTGGTTGTTTCAGATTTCTTTGAGTTTCTGCAAATACAGAAACTGAGTCCACCCAAAATACAGTTTCACAAAATCAGTTGGTGTGGGCCACATTAAAACTTGAAGTCACAAGAAGATTTTCCTAGCAGTCATAATGAAAGCAATCTTCCACTAGGACAAGCTCAGATGGCTTCAGCTGGCTCTAACAGGCAATGGCATCTGACCAAGACATTGGCATTACCTTTGCCAACAGCATCTGACCAAGGCAAGGGACACCATAAGATGGATCACACCTGGCGAGCTCACAGCAGAGTCTGATGCAATGGCAGGAACATGGACTTTCAGACCAGTGTCTAAAGGCATCAGTGCTCAAAGGGCCTCAGATAGAGGAAAACATAATTGGGCAGGGAAGGTAAGGTAACAGACCCCAGCTATGTCTGCCAGAGATGCTGATTAGTACCCAAGGTACTCTGCTTTCAGTCTTCACAACAGGCAGCAGCACTAAGACAGTCAAAATCCTCCACTGGACAAATGTTTTAGTGAACCAAGGAAAAGATGAATCAATTAACCACCAAAGTGTTGACTCCTTTCACAAAGATATTGGCCTCCATTACAACCTGGGCTTCCAGAATAACCCCCCCCTTACTCAAAAACCTGTCCATCCACAATTGCTGTCTTGCTTTTTCTCACTTCTGCCACCTTCACAACTTCCACGGCTTTCCCAGCCTTCAGCAAACCAAGACAGCCAAAGGTGGGCAAGGGAAGGAAGACACGATGTGTTAGGCTGGCCTTTTAGATAGGCAGGTGGTAACGGAGGGTTACAGAGGGAGTGGGAAATGAAGTGAAAGCTGAGCTTCAAATGACTTGACTGTTGCCTACTTTCTACATAATTTCAGATGTTAACAGCCACAATTTCTTCCAGTGAAATTAGCAGTCTTTTGGCTGGAAATACATGCACACATACCCCTGGGACATTTGAAGAGAGCGACGAAATAAAATTGGCTGACAGGGTGCTGAGCATGACTTTTCCTGTTCTGTACTGACTGCAAAGTCGTGGTCAGCATCACATCATCTGTCTTGTGTCTTTGCAGCCAGTTTCAGCGTTGCCATCTCTCACAATTTTTATCATAAGATTCAAAATTATCTGAAAGCCCCAGCTCTTGCAACCGTGTGATTTCATCAGGCCCTCAGCTTTCCTTTAGTTTGCTTGTTCTTGTTTTAACGCTTTTTCCACTTAAAAGTCAACTTCTAGCCTAGGCTGTAAAACCATGCATGAAAAAGTAAACCCTCAATATTTCAAGGCTAGAACTGAATATCCATAAGGTATTACTTACAATCTTGATTTCTAAGCCACTCCATTCAGTGAGAAGAGAGGGAAGGCTGACCTGATTTTTGAGCCCTTGGAATTGGCAACATGGGACACGGTAAACATTGCACCACAGATTGGTTTGCATGTAATGTTCATTCCATCACCTCACATGCTTTGGAGACCTCTCAAGCACAAGTGCAGGGGAGCCACTCATGCTGTAATTCTCAGGGGCAAGCTCAAGCCCCCCACCCAGTGTCAAGGAGACCTGCAAACCCTGCTCTGACACATTGCAGAGTCCTTCCTATGTCTGCTTTTCCTTCACTGATCTCCACTAGGTCTCTAAGCAGAGAGCAGGGAGGGAGAGACAGATTCTCCCTCCTCTTCCTAGCAATTCTGTGGAGCCTTTACATAGAACACTTCTGGGATTAAAAACATCAATGCTCTTTTTTGAAGGCAAAGCAAACTCAGTCTGAAACAGTTGCAAAGTGATTGATATGCACAGCAAAGAAAGATTCGAGTGTCCTCCTCCCCAGATCACAAAACACTACAGCCTGCACAGCTCCATTATACCCAGTAAAAGCTTCCCTCCAAGACTGCAGCATCAACAGGCTCATCAGGAGATACCACTATCCTACACTGAGCTATCACTATCAGGCACCTTCTGTATATGCAAACGCATGAGATTACAGACACAAATAGAAAGTGAGGTTAAATAACTCAAGTGATTTGCGCTGATGAAGTCAACACCGCATCAGTATTCGCAGGCATTGTGTCTGTGCATGCCTACCTGGATCGGCAGCACCCCCTACTCAAAGGCAAACCTGAAATTTGGCTTTCACTGTGCATTGAAGTGCAACCTGCAACTGCATTCACTGCTGGGGACAAGGAGGTGACACTCGCTGCACCTGAGCTGAGCATTGTGTAGAAACATAATTTCTCATCTGTCCTGCTTGCCAGCAGAGAAGCTGTGTCCCACTCAGACAAACGCGACCATAGAAACCCAGTCTTGAAAACTTGAAACCCGTGCATCTTGCAGAAACAACCTAGGCACCAATTCCAGCTTTTGTGACAAATCTGACAAAGCAGCTGGAGGGCAGAGGGGTTGGGTTCTGTGGGAGGAAGCCCGACCACCTAACCCTGCTGCCACTGACCTTCCTCATTAAGGTAACAGCACCTCTTTCAATGCACCGAGGTTCACTTAACTAAGCCTTTTTCCCTGCACTACTCAGAGTCCCTTACCTTTCCATTCCTCCTGCGAATGGGATTAGATCAGAAGGGGATCAGGACCATCCTCCCCCACTGCCACCAAAAAATCTTGATCTCAGTATGTCACCCTCATTTTGCAAAGATACCTTCCCTGGGTAGCTGGACGGTTGGCTGGGAGCTAACGAATCCTCCCAGCAGGGAAAGAAATGAGTGGAGTGGAGGAAAAGACAAAGCAACCCTCATAAATACCTGCTCCATTTTACATCTGTCGTTTAGACACCTTGTGAAAATGGTCCGTTTCCCGTGAATAAATTGTAATTTGTGAGAGAAGAAGGAGCAAGACAATTTCCTTTCCAATGAATTCGCTGTACATCGCTGCACTTCACAAAGAAATGCTAGAAAAGGAGACTGCTGCATTGCCGCATGTGATTGATTCTGTCATTTGCACAGGCTGAAACTGTCCCGTAGCTGGCTGTGGGGATACCAGGCAGGTTTTTTTGGATATCCCCTCAAAGGGCTTTAGAACTCTTGGAAGAGAGAGGGGCTTTAAAAATGCAAACCCACATCATTACAATCAGCCATTGATATGCAAGGACACTGTAAAGACGAAGTGGGAAAATGGGTAGGGAAATGGAAGTAAGCATTTGTTTGCTTGAGCCTGCTGTCAGTCGGTAAAGCTGACACGATTTTTCCTTCGCTTCAGACAGAAATTCTTTTTTTCCAGCTGTCACTTTTTAACTGAGGCAATAAAAAGTGAGGTTTGTAAACACGTATTTTTGTTATAAAATGACACCATTGTATTTTTAAACGAGATAAGTATTCACGCCAGGTTGGGGACAGCATCTCCCACTGCTTCAACCACATCAAAGGCAGGACAAGGGAGCTAGAGACAGGCACAGCAGCCATAAGTGTGAATTTCCTGGATTTGGGGTGTTTAAATCTGACTGTCATTATTTTCCTCTGGTTTTTACGAACGCACTTTTAGAAAAGAAAAACAAAACAAAACAGAGAGAGAGAAGGGGGTGGGGAGGAGGGAGAGAACCTTTTTATAGGCAAGGGGCAAGAAATAATCTGAAAGGGAGCTAGGGAAAACGTCTAGAAGGTAGAACAAAACACAAAGACAATGTCGTTTACTAAAGGTATATAGATAACCTAGTAGAAATTTTCAGTCGTAAAGAAAAAAATAAATCTAAACTCTGGGTAACAGGACCCTGTAGGAAAATGCCGGGGCACTTAAAACGTAGCCGGTTTGCCTCTGGCAATTAAACAGAAACCAAAAAATCAACTTCCGATGGCATCACGACTTTTTTTGCAGCCTGTCGCCCACCGCTCCCCCTCAACAAGTCGGAGATGGGATGGAAAAGCAATCCAAAAGAGCTAACCTAAAACGAGTGGAAAAGGCTCTTTTGCAAAGTCTCCCGTTGCATGGGAAAAAGCAAATCTGTCCCTTCCACTCGTTTTCGGCTCCAAGCCACGAGACACTGCCCCACGGCGCCGACACAGGCACGCGGCCAGACCCTCGCCAAGGGCTACTTGCCCCGGTCCTACCTGGTGAGACGGAAGGCGACGGGGGCCGCCAGAAATCCTCAAACTCGGATACCCTGTCACAGACGCTGCCCTCGCGGCTGGGCGCTGACTCGGAGGTGCCGTCGGCAGCCTCGGCAAGGCGGGATTCCGGGGAGCCGCGTCCCCGGGAAGGCTCCGGATGGGGCAGGACGGTGCGGCGCAGCCCCGTCTCCTCCGGGACCTTGCCGTCTGCAGGGCAAAGGGACGAGGGCTCTCCTCAGGGCGGGCCGGTCGCGGGAGCCGGCCGCCTCCTGCGGCGGGCCCGCTCCCACAAAGGTTTGCCGCCGGCCTCTCCTCAGCCCCGCGACAGCCCCTCCGGCGTCCCGCGGGGGCTGCGGGGCCAGAGGGTCGCACGGGCACGGGCCTGGGCCGGCGCTGCCGGCGGCGGGGTGACGCGAGGCGGAGGGAGCGCGCCCGCCGCGAGGCCGGCTGCGCGCCAGGGACTCGTACCTGCACACATGTGGGCTAGCGCCGTCTCCAGCCGCAGGCCGTAGTCCTCGTCGGCCGAGCGGGGCTGGTGGTAGCTGTGCGCTTTCTTGCTCTTTACTAGGAAGGACCTCGGCATGGTGGGTTGCTGCCGCGGCCGCGGTCCCTCTCCAAGCGCCGGGCACGGCGACGGCGGCGAGCGTCAGCCCCGAGTGTCCCGCGGGGCGGCAGCGGGGAGGCGACCTGCGGGGAGGCGCCGAGCCCGCCGCTGAGGGCCGGGGGCGCCGGCCGGGAGGGGCCGCTCTGCGGGGGCGGCGCGCAGGTGGCTCCGGCCGCCGCCCCCGGCCCCGCTCGCCTCGCCCCCCCCTTCCCGGAGCGCAGCTAACTCAGCCTCCCGCCGCTCCCGCACAGCGCCGCCCCCCCACCCCAAACCCCGCGTGTGCGCCCGGTCACGCTCTCTCGACCCGACGGCGAGCGGTGCTCGGCCTGTCGGAGCGGAGACGCCGGCCCGACGGCCGCGGCCGGATGGCGGGGGCCGTGCGACGGGCACCGTTCGTCGGACAAGAGGGGGGCTGAGGGTGCTGGGCGAGGGGCGGTCACACGCACCCCCGTCCCTCGGCGGGAGCGCCTCCATATTTGCGTGCCCGCTGGCGGCTGCGGCAGGAGCGGCGCCAACAAAACGCACCTCCGAAAAGGTCGGCGAGTCCCCGCCACCCAGAGCGGGCGGGACGGCGCAGGGCCGCGGCGGGGACGCGCGGGAGAGTCGTTAAAAACCCGCAGCCTAAACCCCGCGCCTGAGAGGCTGCTGCTGTCGGAGGGACTGATTCGCCCATCCAGCGCGAACCACGATAACGCGAAAACGAACAAAACGGAATCTCTCCTGCAGCCCGCAGCTGCTGGCGCCGCGGCACCTTGCAGGTGCGGGCACTGAAAGCCGAGGCGGGGAGACAGACGAGGGGGGCGGGGGGGAGCCCTGCTGGGAGCTGAGGGGCTGAGAGTGACAGGGACCGGGACACCCGGGGCTGAGAGTGACAGGGACCGGGTCACCCGGGGCTGCCCTGAGCCTGCTCCTCGGGAGAAGTTCACTCCAACCCGTCCAGCGCTGGGCTGCCTCTGTCGTTGCACTTGACGCTTTGCAAAAAGCGAGTTTAAACGACCTTTCTTTGATTCTTTTGGGGCACTTGGTAGGGCAGAGGTTTGAAATTATCTTCTTTTTTTTTTTCCCCATCTGTGAGAGGCCTCAGGTTTGCGATCGGGGAAAGAAGGGGTCCAGCCCGCCCGCCTTGGCCTGAGCAGAGCCCGTGGTCTGGCAGGCGGGAGCTGCCCCACCGGGTGACGACCCCAGGCTCGGCCGCCAAGCAGCGGGCTGCGGGCGCCCGGCGGGGGCAGGGCCGCTCCGCGCCGCCGGGGAGGCGCCGCCCCCGGGCACGGCGGCGGGCGAGCGGCTGAGAGCATCTCACCCGGGCCCACCTGCGCCTGGCTTTATCCTCGAGGGGAGGCCGGCAGCGAGCGATCCCGCGCAGAGTGGGGCGAGAAACCAAAGCGGCTTGATAACGCGTCGCCCTGCCCGACGGCAACAGCAGCCGCGACCGACGGGCGCCTCGGCCGAGCGCCGCTTCTGCCGCGTTTTCTTCCCGGCGCGGCGCTTCTCCCTCCAAAAGCCTCGCCGAGGAGGCGCTGCCGGCCTCCCCCGCCCCGCCGCCCAAGGCCGGAGCCTGCCAGCCTGGGGCCCGGGCCCGTGGGAAGCCGAGTCTCGCAGCCCACCTGGCCGCCGCTGCGCCTCGGGCACCTGCACCCGCTCCCCCGCCACGTCCCGCCGCCGTTGTCCAGAGGCCCGCGCCCGCCGACGGCCGCTGCTGCGGGGGCGCGAAGCTGGCGCCTGCCCGAGCCACCGCGGCTGAGCTGCGCGGGGGGGCGGCGGAGAGGAGAGGAGAGCAGAGCAGAGCAGAGCAGAGCAGAGCAGAGCCGAGCCGAGCAGAGCCGAGCAGAGCCGAGCCGAGCCGAGCAGAGGAGCGGCTTGCTGAGGAGAGGGCTCGGTGCCGCCCCGGCCTGCTGGCCGACAGCTGCCCACGCGAGGGGAGAAAACCGTGATCGCTTACCCATTTGCAGGGGTGAAGGAAGCTGGGCTGCAGACAAATTTTTCGCCGCAGCCTGCTAGTTTGGGTGACTTTAAATTTAGCCTCCCTTTAAGAAGCAATGGTGCTCGAGTTGGCTTTTTTTTTTTTTTTTTTTTCTGTCTCTCTCAACTCCTTCAGAGCTCGGCCCCTTAAACCACAAATTCCACTTCCTGAGCGTTAGGAGCTTCTGCAAAAAAAAAAAAAAAAAA
>WBNH01000154.1:26795-109565 GCA_013401255.1 Urocolius indicus | reverse complement strand
AAAAAAAAAAAAAAAAAGCCAAAGCCTCAGAAATCAAGAGTGTTCCCCCTCCTCTCTTTCTCTCTCGTTTTTCCTTAAATGAAAATATCTTCCCGTATGCCACCTCACAGGGCTCTCTGAAGTGGCATCAAAGTGTCATTCTGGAATCGGGCGTTTCATTTCTCTCGGGGTTATGCTCTAGAAATTACACACATCTATCTGAACTATTCTTAGATCCCCTTCAACTTCCTCAACGAGAACGAGTCACAGATTCAAAACACAGATTGACTGAAGGCGGGCAGAGGCAGAGGGCAGGGGCCGAAGAAGCCGCCGCCCGCCCCGCCGAGCCGGCTCCGCTCTCCCAGCCCCCGGCCCGCCAAGGGTTCCGCCGCCACCGAGCCCTGCGCGGCGGTGCCATCGGGGCTAAGGCAGGGCCCTGGGCGACGGAGACCTCCCCTAGACTAGAAATAGCTTGTTGTGGAAAACTCTTTCGGGATAAATACGCCCAACGGCGCTGAAAATACCTTAAGACCGAAGCCCAGAGGTTTGCTCATTTCCCTTCGGATTTAGGTAATGGTTAAATATGGAAGAGGTAGGCGAGATCCCCACCGCCCCCCTCGCCGGCGCACGGTGGCTGCTGTAGCACGAGAAAGATTCAGATACGAAGGTGAACGAGAAGCGGGGCCAGGAGGGAGGGAAGCGGTTGCCTTTCCTCGCCTTCGTGCCGGGGCTCAGGCTGCTGAATCGGGGAGGGTTCGTGGGGTACCCGCGGCACTAGTAGTGGAGGTCTGCGGCGGGCAGCGCCCGCACCACCCTCTGCTGCGGGGACCCCGCCGCTGCGCAGCCTGGAAGCCTGCTCCTGCCTTCCTTTACACACACACCTCGAGCCCAAAACACAGTTTTCCAGGTCTAGCCTCGGATTCCCGGTGCAGTCAGGAAATTCAGTTCAGGTCTTCGGTATCTTTCTGAGGGGTATCTGGGCTTCGCCCTCGGACACCTCAAGCCACCGTCAACTTCGTGTCGATGGCTTTAGGGCCGCCCGACCTACGGCTCTGCCGTTAGCCAGTCGAACTTCAACGCTATTCAGAAGCGACTGAGATTGAAGTCGGACAAGATAGAAACAAACTTAAGCCTCCCTCACGCCCAGGAACAAGGCTTTGAGAACAAGGCTTTTCTTCACACCCAACCCCCGAAGGACTCACAGAAAAAAAGTCAGTTTGTGTCTGTGAGCCCGTGTGAAACCTGACTTCTCAAAATCTGACCAAGCGAACACCACCATGACAAAAACTGTCCAATTTTCTGTGTGATACTGTAGTAGTAACTCGAAGTCGAAGAACACGACTGACATATCGCCTCTCAGACCTTCATTATTGCCGGAAAGTTCCCGGTGGTGGACGCAGCAGTTTTGCTTACAGCATCTGTGTACCACGGTCTCTTTGGTTGATTACTCTGAAAGTCATTCACTCTGCCACGTTAAAAATGAAAAGCTGGACTCACTAGAAATAACCAGATTGGAACAATTAGGTGCAATTTCGTGTATGCATCTTGGTTGAGCCATTGTCACTTTTTGCAAAACAATCTTTCTCGTTTGCGTCTGAAATGGGACGACAGCCTCGTGCTCACCCCGCTGAACAGCGCTTGGACTGCGTGTCATGAAAGCATTGCTGTAAATTGCCATTAGCGCTCATAGACCATAACAACCGGGTTACGTATTCGCCTTTATACACCTAAATTCAAAATGTTTACAGGTGCTTTTGCGCGTCTGAAAGCACGGTGGGTTCCGAGCCGCCGCGGGGCTGGCTGCGCTCGGCTCCGCCCGGGGCTCTCCTGCGGGCAGCACCGCGCCAGCCACACTTGTGCTTAGCCCACCTGCAGACAGCACTTTCTCCTCTCCCTCTTCCTTTAGCAAAAAAATGAAGGACACGAACGAGTGAATTAAGGGAATGCTTAAGGCTGCACACGGTCTCTCAGCCAAGGGTGGATGTTGTGCACGAGCACCAGGAACAAGCGGCCGGCTCCTGAGGCGTCAGCTTTCTCCAACGACTAGAGCAGAAAGAGTAGGAAAACAGCTTTGTTTCGTGATCGGAATGTACCGTCCCTTCCCAGACTTTCGCCAGGACGGACGACTGGCTTTACGCTCGCGGTGAGGACGGGGAAAGCGGAAGGCAGGCGGCGCCCGCTGAGCCGCGGCCAGAACGACCCGAAGCTCGCAGAGGAGTCTTGGCGCAGGCTTCAGCTCCGTCCCAGCAAAACGCGCGACCGGCAGCCTCCCGCCGGGCCGGGCCGGGCCGGGCCGGGCCAGGGCTGGAGGTACCGGGCCCGGCAGCCCCCGGCACTCCGCTCCGCCTCGTCGCACGGCGCCGGGAGGTGGCGAGCTGCGCTGTCCCGGGGCCCCGCGCACGCTGTAACGCACGAGCTTTTCTCATCTCGCAGCCCTGCAGCCCTTTTCATCTGGAGGTCGCCGCTCTGGCGTTTGATCTTGCCACCCAGATATCTCCCCCACTCCCTTACGGAACGAGGGGGCTGAAAGAAAAGCGCTGGGGTGTCCGCAATCCGTGAATAGGGCCCGAAGGCCATTTCCACTCCTTCGCCACCGACAGCCGCTGTCCCGGGGATCTTTCCACCCCTGAGAGAACGTTGCTGTTTGTAGTAACGCCAAACAGAGCTGGAAGGGCAAAGCTCTTGTTTTCGGTTCACGGTGTGACCAATGTGCCACGGTTTAGTAACATTTAAGGTGGTCGTGTTTGCAGTGATCCACGTGACACTGCCAGAGCTGTGTGTCAATACCAAGTGTTCGGTGTTCCAGCGGGAAGAAGCCCAAAGCCAGCAGTCCCGAGCTGCCAGGGGGATGCAATGCGTGCGAAGTGTAGGGGATGGCCGCTGGCGATGGGTTTTAACAGAGGGCTTTAACTTCCCCACAGGGAGTGTGATATTCGAAGTTAAACATAAACACTTGGTAACGTACATTTGAATGCAATGGTAAGTACATGATCATTACTACATAGTGACAGAAGAGGGTAAGAAACCAATAAAAGAAGAGGTTTAAACTAAAGTGAAATCTGCAAAGTTATGAGAGGCTTTGTAACAAGAGCATCTGAAGAACGGCATTTGACAGGTGAGCTTTTCAGTAGGTAGGGGACGAGGAGCAATTTCTGGTGGTTGGAAATCAGGATTGTGAGAAGGCATTGAAGAGGGTAATTCTGTGGGGAACTCAGGAGTAACATACATACCTTAAAGCAACAAAACCATGAGATCACAGTTATCCAGAACACTTTCACTATGAGAACCTGATAGAATTTGGAGCACTGTGCATTCTGTTGGGAAGTGTGTCCTTATTTTTTAAGTAGTTTGGTTTTTTTTTTTTTTGTAAACGTGTAATTACAGATCCTATTTATTGCTTCTTGCACCAGCTCTCCAGCATCTTGTCACTTCACGTTTCTCAAGACACATTTATCAGTGATTTTGATAGCAATTTATGTGATCACTGAGGAAACTGGAGTAATGTTTGTGGCTTTCCGAGCAGATCAGAAATGTAATGATCACTGTGAGTATGAACCGGGGAGGGAACATAACAGTAGGCTGTGTGTTGAAGGCTGGGATGAAAAGAGGAATTCCGCAACTTACCTCCACCATAAATAGAAGAATGTCGAATCAATGGGTTACAGAATGTAGATGACGCAAAATGGTCTCAGGAGTTTTAGATCTCATAGCAGGATACTAGAAATTTCAGTCACTAATGCAACCATACACAATTCTAAAGAGTTCATTTTGTTTTTCATACTTGTGAAATGAGGTACTAATTCCTGGAAAGGAAGGGTGTTAGCCTGTTGGATCTTGGATCTAGTGGCTGCATCTTAGTCAGTCGCTGTCCATGTCTGCACAGGTATGCATATGTTAGCAGGTTTTCTCCTCTCTGAAGCTGAAACTTCATGCTATATAGAGAGTATGTGGCAAATCAGTTTACCATGTGCTTTTCATTCCATCATTCACAGTTTCTGGTTCTACAGGCTACTGTCTCAACAATTTTTCTTGAGCTAGTCTGTAAAAAACCCACAAACTCACAACCAACCAAAACCCTTGGAGAATTACAACAAAATATACTGGTGCAATTGTACTGATAAAAGTATTTCACAGGACAAAAGTGAACTTCATTAAATGCAGAAATCCGTTAGCTGATACCTAGCTTTCCTCTCCCCTCTCAATACACATAGTCAGTAGCTGGCGCATAGTTCAACGGAACACTGTAGTTTCTACTTAGATTGTACTAACCCCTACTTTCTTGTTTTGTTGGTCCCCAGGACTAACCTCATGGCTTCCCTAGCAGATTTGCATTATCCTCTACCTTCCCACAAAATTAATTGCAGTATTTGGAGCCTTTACAGGTAAGGGAATTAAGAGCACATCCAGCCTAAAAATACGGATATTTTTATGATAACACATCTTTAGATCATTATAGTTTAAAATGTAACTGTTTTAGGAGCACTGAGTTTCACTAAGTCACTAGCAAAGTCTCTGTTATAGACCTGTCATTACACATTAAAAACCCCAGAGAAACACAAAATTCCTTCTTTGTGGCAGTTCCACGAAAGGGCCGAGCACTGACTAAGCTCAATAGATTTACGAAGTGGTTTTATTAAGTTTATGCAAATCCCTATGTGAAACCTGTTTTAATCACTTTCAGAGAAATTAATTTTAGTTAATAAAGGAAATTGCACATGTGGTTGAAAAGTTAACAGAGTAGAAAATACTGCTTTGTGAATGCGCCTGTGAATACGCCAGGCATTTCATGAAAAACCATGGCCAACGTGAACACGCAGTTCTCGAGCTGTGAATGTCTTAACCACACGTGCACTTTCCCCAACTAGTCATGTTCCCAATTTTTCACAAATGTTATAAATGTGTAATATGTGAAATTAATTTACTTAAGTAAAATGGCAATGAGAAATAGTATTAGAACCTGAAATACTCATTCCCTTAGCCTAGAGAAACAAGAAAAATGTAAATATTGAGACTTTCACACAGGATCACAGAACAGTAGGGGTCAGAAGGCATCTCTAGAGATGACCTAGTCCAACCCCCTGCTAAAGCAGGTCCACGTAGATCAGGTCACACAGGATCACATCCAGGCAGGCTTGGAACCCTCCAGAGAAGGAGACTCCACAACCCACCTGGGCAGTTTGCGCCAGGGCTCCCTCACCTGAACAGCAAAGAAGCTTTTCCTCATGTTCAAGTGGACCTTCCTGTGTTCCAGCTTGTGTCTGTTAACCTCTTGTTCTGTCACTGGGTGCTACAGAAAAAAATACCGGCCTCCTCCTCTCAACATCTGCCCTTTTTTACAAGTGTTGACAAGATTCTCCCCTCCTCTTTGCCAGGCTAAATAGCTCCAGGTTTCACAGCCTTTCCATTTGATTATCAGATTGGGAAAGCAGAATTATTTTCACTATCAAACATAAAAAGTAATTTACAGGGAAACTGTATATGACAGACCATTCCCTTTCCCTGCTTCACCTGTGTTCTCAGCTGCAAGCACTTGTGTATTCAAGAATCTTAAGTTTTCATGTTTTACTTTTTTTTTTTTTTTTTACCTTATGCTTTTAGCATTCTCATTGAACTCTTAGAGCCTGCATGTAAGAGCAAATCTAAGAGAACAGAAATGTTTGTTAGAAGGTCATGCAAGTAAGGTCATGGTGTGTAGCATAATTAGTATGCTTTATTCAATTATTGACATGTTAGTAAATGTATTAGCTATGCTGCTGCTGATTCTGGTGCATATTTAAATTATAACACAAATAGGCAAGGATGCCATTTTTTGACAGATTAGTTGCTGAAAAAGCAGGATGATTCTGAACAGCTTCTTTTGGGTAATCATCCCAGCATATTCACTGTGTCACTAAGTCTTTTGAAACTGCAGCACGTCCAGCGATTCACCCTCACCAGTAAAAGCGATGCAGTTAGTTGCACAAGGCCTTTTTTGCTTTTCCTTTGATATTTTTGTGTTGTTATTCAGCATCAGTATTTATTCTATTAGTATACTTTAAAACCACAAAAGTTCAGGAAATAGCCCTTGCCGACTAATCTCATTTGCTATCACTTGAACAGTAAGGCAGTTATTGCAAAATTAACCCTTCACTGTTCAAACAGAAAGGATTTTTATGGCTCCCCAATTGAATTTTGCTCTTTCCACTTATTACAGAACATTCCCCTTAAGACTAGAGACTTGCAGCTGCTATCGATGACATTTGTCATCTATCCTCTCGGGCAACAATAATCCAGGCACAAACGTGAGTTACCAGATGCTCATTGGAAGGAAGAGAGGCAATTGTTACTTGTTAGTGAACAAAAGCACACCTGATGTGGTTTTGCATACATTACATTTCCAACAGGGATCAGAATCAGTCAGCTACTGTGCCTCAGAGATGGCAATTTCCACTGGCTGAACTGGAAACTATATATTTACTGGTAGGATGTAGGGAAATCTTTCAGACGTGTTTTCAGAAATACTGAAGCAAGTCAGCAGCTGCAGAAATTGGTAACTTAGAATTTGTCACCCACCTGCTTTAAGATTTAAATTAGCTTGCACCTGGGCAGAGAGTAATGTTGAAGGCCCAGAACATGCTTCCTTCGACAGAGCCTTCTCTATCATCCTTTGAACATTTGTTTTCTCCTCAGTTGGGCTGCTTCTTTCCGAGGACACATTAAAAGCAAAGGAAGTGCCTAACAGGACTAGCAGATGTGTTCACCAGTTCTGCAATTTCAAACAACTGTGCTGCTTCTCATGGGTATCAAGACAGTTAACACAGATGCTGACTGTCAGTACCAACTTTGTGCATGGCTTATTTTCTTTAGTAATAGAACAGTTACAAACATCAGTAGAAAAGAAGTCTTAAGGATTAATTACATTAAATGGCATTAATCACAGAATCTTAAGGGTTGCTCAAAAGATCACCCAGTCCAACGTCCCTGCCAGAGCAGGACCTCCTAGAGTAGGTCACACAGGAACCCATCCAGGTGGGTTTTCAATGTCCCAGAGAAGGAGACTCCACAACCCACCTGGGCAGCCTGTCCCGGTGCTCTGTCACCCTCACAGTGAAGAAATTCTTCCTTGTATTTCTCTGGAACCTCTTGTGTTCAATTTTATACCCATTGCCCCTTGTCCTGTCGTTGGACATCATTGACAACAGCCTGGTCCCATCCTTCTGACACCCACCCTTTACATATTTGTAAACATTAATAAGGTCACCCCTCAGTCTCCTCCAAGCCAAAGAGCCTCAGCTCCCTCAGCCTTTCACCATAATAGCTGCTATTAAGAATATTCTTAGCTACAAAGTATGTGAGGGTGCAAGTGTTCCCATGACAGTAGTAGAGTATCTTGTTCTGTTCAAGAAGTTAGGGCCATATTACTGGACCTCAGCTTCCAGGAGAGCATGAAAGCAGAATGATCAGCTCAGCTCTTACTGCTTTGGTGAATCATCTATTTTGAGACAGGACCAACAGCTTATTTCCTACATAGTTCTGCAACGTAAAACTGTAAGACAACTGAAGTTAAGATTTTAACCGCACTGACCATGCTTTCATTAGAGCTAACTGTAACACATTGATATTTTTTTCACCTTATTTGAACTACAACTCTAATCTAGAACCAGCAAGCAACTACGAGATAACCAAGGGCTGTAGCTTAGAAGTGAATGAACAGTAAATGCTGCAATCTTGTTAAATCATGAAAAATTTATTTTCATTACATATATGTGAAGGTAAAAGATTTCAGCCAATAGTGTTTTGAACAAGCATTTCCAACATGAACCTGTTAGTGTCGCTGGGCTGAAACTTAGTGTGAAGTTAGCGTTTTGCCTTTATTTAGCGGTTCATTTCTAGTGTTTATATACAGCATTTATTTTCCTGTTAGAATACCAGAGACAGTAATATTGCAACGTTTACATTCCTCATACAAAATGGTGTAATGTACATTTCCACCTCAGTGTAGATATATAAATATGTACAAAATAAACATTATTGTAATTAATATATTCAGACCAGGTATTATTTAGCAACATCAAAAGCAGATGCACACAGATATAAGTGAAAACAGTGAAAAACACCTTTATGACATTAGTGACCATTATTTGCATATATGAAGTAGTACAAATAAAGGCTCCTCTTTCAAGCCTTCTGTGGGCATCCAATAACTTTAGTAAAACCAAAAGTGATTAAGAAGAATAAGATAATTTTTTATATATATATATATATATATATATATGAGTATCATGATCAGATGGTTTACTAGGGTCCATCTTGATCACAAATGGATAACAACATAAACCAGACACATTTGTTTAGAGCATAAAATATTGCACAAGAGCAATTTCTTTTAAGGAAAATAATTTGCGTTTGTGAACAACAAAAATGGTTCTTACACATTAAAGAAATTATACATTTGCAGTTTCTAAACCAAGGAACGTTCAGTAATACTGTCAGAACTGTCACCCATCAACTTCTTCCCAGCCTGCTTTATGGCAACGGTATGTCATTAGCAAGATTTGGCAAAGAGAGAAGGCAGAGAGACAGTACATGTGTATGTTTATCACAGGCCAAAACAGATCTAATAGTTACCGCAACCAGTTACTGGATAGTTTCAGTTATCTGACAATTTCACCCTTAAAGGAATATGAAAAGTCTTCAATGCTAGTCACAATGATAATCACACAGTAGTAGAGTAAGATTCCATTCTTCTCTGCTTGGACACTATCTTGTCCAAGTTCCCAGTATGAAGGGCACTTTCCTCAGTATCACTGTCACTGCTATCTACAACTGTGTGATCCAAGTCCATCTGAGCAGTCCTCCTGTGTAGATGAAAGTTCACCCCACTCTCCTGTATGGAGTTAGTTATAAAATCTTCATCAGAAGAATGAAATGATTCATCATCTCCTGTGAAATGGTTGACAATGTGAATCCCATCAAAAGTGGGTTGGTCTGAGAAGTTTCTCTGGCCTTTTAGACATTTGATCTGTTAGGAAAAGCAGAAATTTAACTGTTAATCAGAGCTGAAAGAAACCAGCAGGAAAAAACCAAAACACTCAAAACCTTCACTCCATATTTCCAAGAAGTGTCTCATTGAACTGTTACTGGATTAAATGAAATGCTAGATCTAGAAGTTGCACATTTGATGTTCACTTTGAAAACTCAGCTGGAATCGGAACAAAGTGACTTCTCACTTCTGACTACCCAAGCAGAGACCTTGAAAAAACATCTTAAATCATACTTGGAACTTTCCAAGATTCTCCTTCCACCCCTGGAGTGTTTCAGTTTTAAAGCTTAATAATCAAGGTACCTAGAATCACTAATGACAGATTCCTTCAGGCTATTTACTGCATCTTTAATATCCCCACAAGCATGGTTTAGAAGTAGTTTTCTAGAGTAGCTTATTTGTTTTGACAGCACTTCCTGGCTTTCACATCTTACTTTTAGAGCTCTGTTCTTCCCCTTACCACCTAACTTCTCCCTTGAGAAAAGCCTTCCCCCAATTCCAAAGTGCAAGGTCCCAAGTGAATATTGCCAGTTTCACACAGCCGCATAAAGAAAAGCCAGAGAACACATTTAGTTCTGTTTACATTGCAAGATTGTCTTTTCATTATATAGTTAAGACCCAACAAGACTTCAGATCAAGAAATAAGACAAAAACTTCTCTTTGTATTG
This sequence comes from Urocolius indicus, assembly GCA_013401255.1. NCBI lineage: Eukaryota > Metazoa > Chordata > Aves > Coliiformes > Coliidae > Urocolius > Urocolius indicus. The sequence continues at coordinate 99,896 of WBNH01000154.1, read as the reverse complement.
CATAAATAGGTTGTAGTTTCACAGACTCATAATTTTAAGACACAAATGGCTGTCAGATCACAGACATATGGTAATATTTTAATTCAAAATGCAATATGGAGTGGTAAACTATTAATATCACACATTCAAGCTATTCAAACATAAAATCTAAAGCTGAAAGTCTGGCAAGTCTCCTGTTAATTTAGTGAAAATAACAGCAGCTCAAGGAAGACATTCCTGAGGCGTTTTTTTAGAATTTCACTTTTGCTACCTTTTTGTAGCAAAAAGCATTACAGAAACTTCCTAATATCACTCTGGAGGCTTAAAAAGGAAGATACACAAAGTGCTATTTTGAAAGCAACTTTTCACAGTAAGAGAGACCTGGAAAACAGAAAGAAGAAAACGCCTGCAGAGCTTCTATACACAAATTCACAAGTCTGAAGCAATATTCACTTTGATGAATAAAAAGTGCATGGATGTCCTTGCTATTGACACCAACAGAAAATTTTATCTGTTCATTTGGGGAAAATGGAATCTCTGTACTTACCATGGCCTTGTGCAAAAGATGAAAAAGAGGTTGAAAAAAATCACAGGAGTTATAATCATGCTAAAAGCCATAAAATTGGATGTTAGCAGCATGTCAAAGTTCCAGTTTTAATGTATATCAAAAGATTCCTGGTTAGGAATATGGGAACATGCTGTAGATCTAAACCTTGGTTTTAACTACGTGTACTAATGTTTTCTGCCTTTTCCTCACATGCCTGTATGCTACAGCAATTTTATGAGGAACTTGCTTGTGTAATGGCAAGCAAAACAAAAAGTCCACAGTGGCACTACAGAATTCATTATGTAAGCAAAATCAGCTTATGCCAAATATTAGATACTGGGCAGTAACATGTATCTAGAATAATAAAAAAGTACTACCCTATACACCCAGATACAGAGATTCTTGTGTCACTTAGAAATCTTATCCCCAAAAATATCCTGCGATAGGATCATATTGGCTGCTGAAGTTTCCAAAACAGCTATCAAATTTAGTCACTAAGAAAATAAAACACAGAAAAACAAAACCCAACAATTCCACTCCACCCTCACCACAGAAAAAAAGCTCTGCTGTACAAGTGACTATGAATTTCATATTAGTCTAAGAAATTATATGCTTTAGATCTGCACAGTTAAGCCATTGGTTCACCTGAAATTATAAAGCTGATACTCCGTGTTAGTTTTTTCAGCATTCAGAAAGCCAAGCCAATGACCTCAACTGTTTTCCTGAAAACTTCCACACATTTTACCTTTAGATGAACGTATTTAGGTAACCTGACAAAATCATGGTCTCACCGTTTTAGGCAGTAGCCTTTCCAAATGCCAGTTGTGAGTCTGTGGAAAATGCTATTAGTGAAAAATTCAGGCACAGACAGACCCTTACAACACTTTGTTGTAAGTGTGGGGAAAACTGTGTTGTTATAAATATAACATTCTGTTACTTTACTGAAAGGATGTACAACCTGTGACCTTCCAGAAAAACTTCTTTAGACCTACAGCTTTACACTTGACTGCCCTTTTCCTCAAATACTCCTCACATCCAAGGGAAACCAGACTACTATGTTTGTCCTACAGGAACACACTGTAGATAATGTGACAAGTCTATCAATGGTCATTTAGTTCTGTATCTTCTCTGTCTGCTTGAAAAGTGACCATCTTGGCCAGAAGCACAGGCAAACACTCTAGCATAGAATTTGTTGGCGTTAGAGGGATCAACAGGTTGGGCAGCAACACTGCTGAAGAGGACGTGGAGGTCCTGACACACAGGAAGATAAATGTGAATCAGCAGTGTTCATGAGCAGTGATGAAGACTAAACAGCATACTGGGCTGTACTGACAAGGGCATAGCCAGTACATCATGGGAACTGATTCTTATCTGTCCGACTGCATCTGTCCTGTTCTGCACTTGCTACCTCACTCCTTCCTCAGCACAAGATACTCATGAGTAGGTTCAGTGGAGAGGCACCAAGATGGTTAAGGGGAAGGAGCTTATGCCTTGAGATAATGGAGACTGAGTTTTTTACTGAAACGTGTAGTGGGAGATGGGAAAATTGATCATAACACCAAACACAAAGCTGCGTTTGACTGAGCATAAAGGGAAAATAATTGTGACAAGGCTAATTAAGAATTAAAACAGGTTGTTCAGCGACTGTGGACTCTCTGTCCACAGTGGGTTTCAACAACCAATTGACAAAGCCCTAAACAACCTGCTTTGCACTCAGTGTTGATCCTGAGTTTTGAGCAAGCAGTTGGATTTGAGGCCTCCCAGGACCTTTTCCCACCTGGAAGACAGGTTAAAATTCATTGAGATGTGTGAAAAGCATGGGCAGCGAGATGCATATTACTGCTATGGCAGGCATTTTCAGCTTGAAAAATTGAAATACTTTGTACCTGCCAAAATGTCTGCCCTTCTTAAAAATGTACGTGTTGTAACTTGAGTCCCAATGCTTTTTACCTTAAATGTCACTACATTAATTTATCACAAAAACCTAATCTTCAACAGGATGTTACTTTTATTTTACAATCAGAAATCTCTCATTTTCATCTTGAAAATACTTAAAACAAGTTGTTTTTCAATTGGAGGTAGAATCTGATGTGCCCAGGCACTGGAAGGATTCCCCTGTGACCTGTAGTGAAGACCATAGTGAGGCCGCTGTTTCCCTGTCTCCATGGAGGCCACAGGGGAGCAGAGATCCACTTGCAGCCCGTGGAGGACCCCACACCACAGCTGGTGGATGCCTGAAGGAGGCTGTGACTCTGTGGGAAGCCCACATTAGAGCTGGGCTTCCTGGTAGGACCTGGGATCCTACAGATGACCCATGTTGGGGCAGTGTGTGAAGGACTGCACCCTGTGAGAAGGACCCATGCTGGAGCAGTTTGTGAGGGACTGTCTTCTGTGGGGAGAGACCCCACAGTGTAGCAGTGGGACGTGTGAGGAGGCTTCCTCCTGAGAAGAAGCAGCAGTGGCAAAGCCCATTTGTAATGAACCAACTGCCCCTCTCATCCCCTGTGCCACTCAGGGGTAAAGAAGGAGAGTCCTGGAAATAGGGAGGGGNGAGGCCGCTGTTTCCCTGTCTCCAGGGAGAGCAGAGGAGCAGAGATCCACTTGCAGCCCGTGGAGGACCCCACACCACAGCTGGTGGATGCCTGAAGGAGGCTGTGACTCTGTGGGAAGCCCACATTAGAGCTGGGCTTCCTGGTAGGACCTGGGATCCTACAGATGACCCATGTTGGGGCAGTGTGTGAAGGACTGCACCCTGTGAGAAGGACCCATGCTGGAGCAGTTTGTGAGGGACTGTCTTCTGTGGGGAGAGACCCCACAGTGTAGCAGTGGGACGTGTGAGGAGGCTTCCTCCTGAGAAGAAGCAGCAGTGGCAAAGCCCATTTGTAATGAACCAACTGCCCCTCTCATCCCCTGTGCCACTCAGGGGTAAAGAAGGAGAGTCCTGGAAATAGGGAGGGGTGAAGGGAGGCGTTTTAAGATTCAGTTTTATTTCTCATCTCCCTGTTCTGATGGTTCATTAATAAATCAAACCTTTTTCTCCCCAAGTTGAGTCTGTTTGCTCTGATGCTAACTGCTGTGTGATCTCCCTGTCCTGATTCGTGAACCTTTCCGTTTATTTCTCTCTCCCCTGTCCAGTTTAGGAAGGGAAATGATAGAATGACTTGGTGGGCACCTGGCACCCAGCCAGGATCAAACCACCACAACGCAGTCATGATTCATAAAACTTGAATTGTAATACCTCTCTCAGCCTCTAAAACCTCTAAAACAGATGAGTCCCAAGCCTTTTTTTATGTTTAATATATTTACTAACATGGTCTTGTCTGTTTTGGCTGCTGCTATGCAGTAGCCAATGATGTCAGAGGACTGTCAGCAACAACTCAAAAATATCTTTCCTGATTTGAAACTACCAGTTCTGTGTTTGCCATCATGTAGGTATGGCTCAGATTTTGCCATTGATTATTCACATATTCACATTATTGACACTGGAGCTCATCTGTCACCTTTTTAAGAGAGATTCTTGCCATCAGTGTTTTATTTGAACACGGAAAAAGGGCTTGAAATAGGAAGTAAAGCATTATGACAAGATCTTGTCATTTAGGCAAGCATATCAAGACAATGGGAAATTTGACTAAGGACTAGGAGGGAGAGGTATGTGGACCTGACCTGACCCGACTCAACCCCCTGGCTCCCCCAAACCCTATTTCTACTCTATCCTTATCTTTACATCTGAAGAAAAAAAAAACCATCCCTTTTTCTTGCAGCCATCTCAAGCAAAGTATGGACTTACATCCCATGGTCTGTCGCTTCTGTTCTCTTTTGTACAAGCAGCCAATACTGGTTAAAGCCTTACAGTTTTGAGTCTGTCCCTCCTTCATATGAAGAGAATTAGACTTCTGTCACCCCAACAAGTAATATTCAAATGAACCTTGGCTGTTTCTTACTGCTTCCCTTCTGCAAGATTCTCAGTTCTGATCACATCTGTAAAAGCCAGGTCTGGTAAACCTACATAGTTTGGTTTTAATTCTCAAATCCAGGTCATATGGTCTATCTGACTGAACTTTCAACCCAGCACATTCACATGGTCTTTAGAATATTTCAAAGAGTTAATAACATTATGGGACCACACGTATATATATCATTATTCTTTCAAAACCCAGATGAATCAAGAACAGAATAGAAATTAAAATATTTGCATTTTTATACCTTCTTGTGCCTAAAAAAAAATCAGCATTTAAAAGAGAAACTCTATGTCCCACTGGTCAACATACAAAAACACTGTAATTGTACAAATTCATGACAGGTAACAGTGTACTTCCACAAGCTCAGAAGAGTTGAAAAGAAGGCTACCAATCAGATCCTTGAACTTCAGAATAAACTTTCTTACCTGATGCTGACTACCTCATCAAGTCAGGCATGAAGGAGAGACAGTAAAGAGAAATTTAGAAGTTTTAGTACAGTTAAAAAGTTCTTCCATGCTAACCACAGAGTCATATAATAGTTTGAAGGGTGCTAGCCAGTTGCAAATAAGTTCTATATCTCAACACCTTTGGTTTTTAGATAGAGAACAAAGGTAACATTTTCAAGTGGGACTTCGTGAAAGAGAGTTCTACATATGCTCTGGGAGATATTTTTATGTTGTAAACTATAAGGTTTTTTAAAGCTTGAAATTCAGTGGTGGAAAGAAATTGAACTAAAATGTTACCTTCTGTTCAATTTAAAAGGCTTCAGTAACTGATTCTTTACACTTATTCAATTCTGAAGTAGTAAAGAAGAGTTTTAACAAAGCTTGACAATAAATACTCCATCTACTCAGAATAGGATAAGCAAGCAATACAGAAGTGAGATCAAAATACGATACAAATATAAGCACAACCTTGGTGAATGAAATTGGGTCTGGCAGAAAGCAGTATATGAAATATTTAAAGAAAAAAGATACTGAATTCTCAGTGCTTTTACTTACAGCAAGAGGAATCCAAAAATCAGTTCCCTCTTTATTTGCTTCTACTTTAGTAATAGTAGGAAGCTTTAGTAAGATTTCCTGCTTAAAAACCAAACATGATTCAAAAGAAAACTATGATGTTGCTGAAAGTACGATCTAATCACATTCAGCTAAAGAGAAACAAGTCACAAACATTTTCAAACATCTGTCCTATAATTCAGTAAAACTTTAATTACAAGCCAATTAAAAGTATCATTTATGATCTATTAAATTGTAACCATGTTTAACATAAAAGAAAGTAATTTAATTCGAGTACTTAAAAACTCTTAACAGTCCACAGAATCCATTGGGATCCCTTATCATTTTTTTGCAGTTGACTGCTCATCAGTGCTGACCTCTCCTGTTGTGATGAGATCACTCCAGTTGAAGGTATACATTGATACACCATCACTTCTTTATAGAAGCTCCAAGTAATAAGTTTGGAAAAAATACTTATCTGTGAAAATGAAGTAGTCACAGCATCTCAGGCTGAATTAATAGAGATTGCCAATTTGGGAGACAGATCTCAGCCCCAACAAATATTATGTGCAGTAGGTACTACAAAACAGAAGCATTTCTGCACATGCACACAAAACAATGAACAATGTTAACGTTGCAGGCCTTTTCATGCTACTTTTTCACATCCATGAACACAAGCAACTCTGATATCTTAACCTCTCTGAAGTCCATTTTTAAATATATGGCCACTTCCACAGTGAGCCAGATTCATACTGAAACCATTGCAACATGAACACTGCACAAATGGAAATGTCATGAGATAAATGAATAGTTGCAGGAACTAACATCAGCAATTCATTATCTAAACCAATTAATTCTTAGCAAGTTTAATGGTTGTACAGCTACAATGCAAATAAGGAGTCTAAAGTTCCCCAACAGAGTCTGCCTCCTTATATGAAAGACATGCATTGTGACAGAACTTTATCACAGCATTTTAAAGAAAGCCATTGCATGTTGATCTTTCAAAGTCTGAGAAGTAAAAAACTTAAGTTTAACAAATCCTGCAAAAGAGAAAAAGCTTCCTGCAAAATTCAACCAACTTTCTTCATGTTCCTCAAGCAGGAGTAATTTTTTACCCAGATGTGTTGATCATACGCATAAGACAGAGGATAGCCTTTTGACATCTTCAGACAAACGATATTCCTGGAAATTACTGGCGAGTCAAGAAGCCCAGACCAAACAGATGCCAAACTCAGGAACTCTCTTTTACTCTGCTTGCCCCCTTTACCTGATCACTGTTGTCCCTCCTGAGCGAGAGGTCCTAACATCATGGATTCACTGTTTGAAAGATAACAGCTGACAGGGACTGTGTGGGCTTCTTTTGCCCGAAATCCATATGAAAAGCTGCAGAGATGGCAAATCCCACATCCCTCTCTGAAACAATTTTGGATTCTCCATTGCCTTATCTACCTCTAGAGATTTAAAAACTGAATTAGAATACATTTTGTAGAGCTCAAAAGATATACAAAAAAAGGAAGGGGGGAGAAAAAGGAAAGGTGGGTGGAAATCAAGTGAACCATCTTTTCCTTTCAATGGGAGGCCGACATGGAAGAGATCTGCAATGGAGATATGCTTAGTAGAGAAAGCCAGGAACTAGGGCACATCATTTATTGCTTTCACACAGTTGTCTTTTTCTTTTTAATTTAAAATAATAAGATTAAAAATCTTCCAGAACACCTCTGAGTCTTCTCAGATTTCCTAAAGATGTTCTGCTTCAGATCCAATTAATTTTAAAATAGATACAATAGACAATACAATTCTCAAACAGGAGGTGTTACTATGCTGTTCTCTTTACCACTCCTTTTCAAAGATTTAATTTCACATCTGACAAAAATGAACCTCAGCAGATTAGCTACATTTTGTTAAAATCAAGTTGTTCAACACGTTCTAATGGGTTGAGAGTCATGGACATAAGGAGGAAAAGCAATACATTTGAAAATGTATTCCAAAACTCTCGAATTTCAGGGGAAAGTTTGCTACAATATCAACATGAACAAAATTACTTTTTCCCCATTGCACTTCACCTAAACTCCAAATATTAAAGTTAACCTGAAGTGTTCAGGGTGAGGGTTGGAGACAAATTTGGAGTTTAACAGACTAGAGTCACCATTACATAGCTTTATGATTCATCCTTGCTTTTGCTTTCCCCCAACTCCCAAAAGTGATGTTTTTAAGACAGTACTCAAGTCTCTAATCAGAGTCTAATTTAAAAAATTAAACTAGTTAAACAAAATCAAGCAAACTGAAACTGCTGCTAAAAAAAAAATCCAGTGCATGACATACTATGACTTCAGCAAGCAGGAAATGTCTTGATCATGCTCACAAATAACATGCAGCTAGAGCATTTCAAAATATATTTGCAAATTTGCTCCTGTTGCTTAGTCATTAATAAATCACTATTAAACATGTTATTTATCATTTATTTTGTCAAATAAACAAAATGCCAATTTTGAGGTAGTCTAGCAGATACCTTTGAAATAAAGTTGTTATCAAGTTCCTTTAGGATCCCTGTAGGAAGAGCCAAGCTGCACTCCAGCATACTCAAGACTATCTGGGATCCACCTTTGCACATTGGGCCATTTATTTGGGACTGAGTTTATCAGGACTAAGGAAAAAACAAACTCTGGTAAGAGTTAGTGATTACTAAACTAGTGCAAGTTTAGTTGTTTCTATAAAATAGTTATTTCTACAGAATAGAAACTATTAAAGTTTCCTGAAGAAAATTCATTCCACTTTGTATAGGTGAGTTTGGAACTGTATTTGCTTCCAGCTAGCATGACCTCATCTGCCCCCTAAACAATTATATATATAAAAANAAAGCTCATTTTATATTATTTACTTTTATATTATTAATTTTATATTTTATAATTTTATATTTACTGGCAGAAGGGTTCAAAGAAAGCTGATCTGCAGCATAATGTAATGGAAAGAGGACTGCATCTGTCCTTATCCAGTTGTCTCTGCAGTCTCATACATGTCTGAACTTATTGATCGACACCATCTCAAAACAGTACAACCATTTCTAGAGTTCATAAGCTGAATTCTATCTAATATAGTTGCAGCAGCATCTGTCCACTTGTTATGGGAATTGCAGCTAAACACCTTGAAACTGGCAACAGGAAAAGCTGAAGTCAGAGCAAAGTATTAAACCCCAGGGCTGATAAGCCTATTGTGAGTCCAAAGCAGAACAGCAGTGAATGACAATATAATATAATGAAACAGACCTAGGCTGCTTTTTCTGATTGTACCAATATGGCTGCTGTTCTTAAAAGATAAAAATCTTACTGGACTAAGGGTTGTTTTTTCTTTTTTGGTCACCTGTAGTGACATTAAAAGCAACAGTCACAAGGTTCTACAACATTAGATCATCATGAACTCTTTGGAATCCAAGCACATATACGGAATTAACTACTAAGTTCTCCTGTTTAAGGAAATAATTACCTTTGGTTTTGAAACTCTTACTTTTAAGAGGATTATCCAGACTAACACACTGGTATACATCCTGAAATACTTATCTCAAATTAACTTACCTGACCATATCACTAGACAGAGTTAAAACCATTGCAGTGTGTCATAAGTAAAAGCAGAAGAGCAGCAAGAAATTTCCAAGACTGAGTCATTTCAAGCTTCTGGGTTTTTGTAGTAGCACTTGAACATTTGGACTCTGTTTTAAATTACCAGCTTCTGTCAGTCATACTCATTCTCACAGTAATGCAAAATTCTTTACAAAATCCCTATGGATGATGTCAGGAAGTTTAAATAAAATATATTAAATAGTCTCATGGCATCAAAAGAAAGCTCATTTCCAGTTATCCTGCTATTTATTTCACATTGCTCTGAATGTGTTCTTATATTTCCTGAATTAAGACTGTATAAAAAGTGTTTTTTTCAACATTATCAGTCACAGAGCACTTGAGCCAAAAGGAAATACGATGTCAAATATATGCTGTGTATCAGCTTTACCATCAAGTCTGCTGTATTGTAAACGTGACAAAGACTAAAACTAGCAACAAGTGTTCAGACCAGAAGGTTTCCAGTGAATCAGAACAGGAAACCAATAAAGCGATCAATGTAAGGTCATGACTTTTTGATCACTGCACTGTATGGTTAAAGAATCTGGTTTTGATCTGGTACTATGTAATCACATTCAACTTCGAGGTTCTGTACGAAATATGGCATTGAAATAGCAACAGCACTAAGGAAGTAACCCAGATTTTAAACTATTTAAAAATCAACCTCTGGTAACTCTCAGTCAGATTTTATCTAATGAGGGAATTTTTCTAAAAACTGACAAGTTTGTTGTTGTGAGATGGAATGCAATTCCAAAAAAAGTTCTAAGCTGGTTTAGCCCTGCTAAGTTTCTAGAAATAGCTAGTAGGTAGGTGGAGAGAAAGTTCCCAGAAACTCTTAATACAAGAATTTCTAATGAAAGTGTTTATTTGGAGTGAGGACATGGCAACAAAAATATTTTAAACCAGCAGCACAATCACACTGAATGTACTACAATTATTACATCCAAGGAACCACCTAAATCTCAATGCTCCTTCTCCCTAGAGCACAGTCTATAAATATGTGAGTTACTGAAACCTCAAGCATTAACTAGAATGTACTGTCTGATACAGAGACTGAAAATGCACCCATTATGGGCAACAGTTACAGGAAATGATCATTTCGCACTTTTACTCGGCTTTAAAAGCAGGAGTTAAACTCAGCATTTTTAAATGGACGAAGCAACATTTATTTTTTTGCCTCTGCAGAAATTATTTCCATCTGTGCTGGCTGACATTCTGAGAGTGACAGAATTTTCAGGAGAAGTTTCCACCACATTACCACTGTTTGCTGCACTCATTCAGATAAACTTAGAGAAACATAAGTTAATATATATCATTCCTCTCCTGAGCTTGTTTCTCACATAGATGACAGGGGTGTATGGCTGCCAGCACAAAGTTTTTTTGCAAGGAACAACTACTTGGATAAATTCAAACCTGTAGATCCTCAATTCCTTCACTTTTCAATCCCCAAAACTTGATTTATGGAGAGAAAGACAGGAAGACCCTGACAGAGTTCTAACTAGTACAGCAGATAGGCCATGTAGCTTCAGTACTCAGGAAAAGTATTATCTGTCATCATAATGAAATCACTTGATCTATAACCAGTTTACTTCCTTTGGCAATTCAGACAAGCTCTAAGCAGGGACTTTACAGTTCAGTATAGCTAGCTAGCTGTATTAATCTTTAATGCTGCAATGAAGAACTAGTATTGTCAGTAAGACAAATCTGGAGCTTTGGCACAATAGGATACAATCAGAAAAAAAAAGGAGGGAAATGTTTGTAAAAAGAACAATCATCAATCTATGTTTATTTTATCACTGAATCTGTTAGTAGTGGTAGTGAAACAGTTAAGATTCATACCTAAAACTGTTGCTCTCATTATCACATAGCTATTCTGTTTGAGGACAGGCTACATCACTGTCCCAGTTACATTTAAAGGTTTCCTTCACTTTCATGGGAGAGGGAAGATATTGTATTGATGGTGGTGTTACTGAGGGGAAAGGAGAGGAATCAATCGTTCCTCATGCAAAGATGGGAGTCTGTGGCCAAAGATTTGTGGAATGAAGGCACATCGTTATGAAATGGACCCTTTTTGGGCAGGGGTAACATCTGTGTTAATCGCACTATGAACACTCATTCAAAATTAAACAACTGATGTTCATAAAATGTACAGGATTCCACGGTGCAATAATGCTCTGCCTTGTTAGTTAGGTCAGACAGTTTCTAAAGCTGGTTGTTTTATTAAGGGCAGGGTAACTAAATTGGAGAAAGTTATTGGAGCATTAAGACTCCCAAGCTGTTCAGTCTCACACTTCTGTAACAATCTTGGTATTATCAAGACAGTATAACATCTCTGACTCTCAAGGACAAGCTGAATTAAAGGAATAAAGCGATTCACTTTTCTAAAGCATACGGTATATATTTAACTATCCTGTGTAGACAAAGCTGCTACATTAGATTGGGTGTTTGCAAACCACATGACCTCACAAACGCTATCTTATCACATCACAGGTTCCTCACACTGACCACAACCACTTAAATCAGACTCTGCCAGCACAGAAGCTCTGTAACTTTCATACAAACTAGTAAAGCAACTACATTTTTAGCTGTCCAGGAGCTCTGCAAGAGCTTTACATGTCACGAGGGAAAAATCTGATGGTCTTTTGTCCAACTGTGTTTGCAAGATATAGTCAAAGAGAAGTGTATAATTTATTGTGCTGTAAACTTCCACCACAAGTTAAAATGCCGACTTTGTAAATCTGAGGGTTAACATATTTCCTTTCAGGGACAACATTTCTTATCAAGTAAGAAAACATTTATAGGAGGTCACATAATTTAAAAGCATTTGTCTAGTAAANAAGACTAAAACTAGCAACAAGTGTTCAGACCAGAAGGTTTCCAGTGAATCAGAACAGGAAACCAATAAAGCGATCAATGTAAGGTCATGACTTTTTGATCACTGCACTGTATGGTTAAAGAATCTGGTTTTGATCTGGTACTATGTAATCACATTCAACTTCGAGGTTCTGTACGAAATATGGCATTGAAATAGCAACAGCACTAAGGAAGTAACCCAGATTTTAAACTATTTAAAAATCAACCTCTGGTAACTCTCAGTCAGATTTTATCTAATGAGGGAATTTTTCTAAAAACTGACAAGTTTGTTGTTGTGAGATGGAATGCAATTCCAAAAAAAGTTCTAAGCTGGTTTAGCCCTGCTAAGTTTCTAGAAATAGCTAGTAGGTAGGTGGAGAGAAAGTTCCCAGAAACTCTTAATACAAGAATTTCTAATGAAAGTGTTTATTTGGAGTGAGGACATGGCAACAAAAATATTTTAAACCAGCAGCACAATCACACTGAATGTACTACAATTATTACATCCAAGGAACCACCTAAATCTCAATGCTCCTTCTCCCTAGAGCACAGTCTATAAATATGTGAGTTACTGAAACCTCAAGCATTAACTAGAATGTACTGTCTGATACAGAGACTGAAAATGCACCCATTATGGGCAACAGTTACAGGAAATGATCATTTCGCACTTTTACTCGGCTTTAAAAGCAGGAGTTAAACTCAGCATTTTTAAATGGACGAAGCAACATTTATTTTTTTGCCTCTGCAGAAATTATTTCCATCTGTGCTGGCTGACATTCTGAGAGTGACAGAATTTTCAGGAGAAGTTTCCACCACATTACCACTGTTTGCTGCACTCATTCAGATAAACTTAGAGAAACATAAGTTAATATATATCATTCCTCTCCTGAGCTTGTTTCTCACATAGATGACAGGGGTGTATGGCTGCCAGCACAAAGTTTTTTTGCAAGGAACAACTACTTGGATAAATTCAAACCTGTAGATCCTCAATTCCTTCACTTTTCAATCCCCAAAACTTGATTTATGGAGAGAAAGACAGGAAGACCCTGACAGAGTTCTAACTAGTACAGCAGATAGGCCATGTAGCTTCAGTACTCAGGAAAAGTATTATCTGTCATCATAATGAAATCACTTGATCTATAACCAGTTTACTTCCTTTGGCAATTCAGACAAGCTCTAAGCAGGGACTTTACAGTTCAGTATAGCTAGCTAGCTGTATTAATCTTTAATGCTGCAATGAAGAACTAGTATTGTCAGTAAGACAAATCTGGAGCTTTGGCACAATAGGATACAATCAGAAAAAAAAAGGAGGGAAATGTTTGTAAAAAGAACAATCATCAATCTATGTTTATTTTATCACTGAATCTGTTAGTAGTGGTAGTGAAACAGTTAAGATTCATACCTAAAACTGTTGCTCTCATTATCACATAGCTATTCTGTTTGAGGACAGGCTACATCACTGTCCCAGTTACATTTAAAGGTTTCCTTCACTTTCATGGGAGAGGGAAGATATTGTATTGATGGTGGTGTTACTGAGGGGAAAGGAGAGGAATCAATCGTTCCTCATGCAAAGATGGGAGTCTGTGGCCAAAGATTTGTGGAATGAAGGCACATCGTTATGAAATGGACCCTTTTTGGGCAGGGGTAACATCTGTGTTAATCGCACTATGAACACTCATTCAAAATTAAACAACTGATGTTCATAAAATGTACAGGATTCCACGGTGCAATAATGCTCTGCCTTGTTAGTTAGGTCAGACAGTTTCTAAAGCTGGTTGTTTTATTAAGGGCAGGGTAACTAAATTGGAGAAAGTTATTGGAGCATTAAGACTCCCAAGCTGTTCAGTCTCACACTTCTGTAACAATCTTGGTATTATCAAGACAGTATAACATCTCTGACTCTCAAGGACAAGCTGAATTAAAGGAATAAAGCGATTCACTTTTCTAAAGCATACGGTATATATTTAACTATCCTGTGTAGACAAAGCTGCTACATTAGATTGGGTGTTTGCAAACCACATGACCTCACAAACGCTATCTTATCACATCACAGGTTCCTCACACTGACCACAACCACTTAAATCAGACTCTGCCAGCACAGAAGCTCTGTAACTTTCATACAAACTAGTAAAGCAACTACATTTTTAGCTGTCCAGGAGCTCTGCAAGAGCTTTACATGTCACGAGGGAAAAATCTGATGGTCTTTTGTCCAACTGTGTTTGCAAGATATAGTCAAAGAGAAGTGTATAATTTATTGTGCTGTAAACTTCCACCACAAGTTAAAATGCCGACTTTGTAAATCTGAGGGTTAACATATTTCCTTTCAGGGACAACATTTCTTATCAAGTAAGAAAACATTTATAGGAGGTCACATAATTTAAAAGCATTTGTCTAGTAAAACAAACAAACAATTAGAACATGTTAATGTGATTCTAGTCAGTATTGAGAAACAAGTGCAAAAGTTAATACAGCACTTTCAACAAACATCATTTTAATGAGAACTATGAAATGACAACAATATTAAAAATTAACTGAAATATAACCCACAAAGATTAGATGGTTTTATGAAAGCAAACAAAATGACAAATATACATTTGCCCATACTACATGGAAAGGGAACAGTACACTCCTTCCAGAAGAATGAGGAGAAAAATAGGTTGTCAAGAGACTGAGTAGAAGACCATGATGTAGAACTATAAATTTCACAGGAAGAGTAGCAGGCCTTTTTGGACTTGCTGTTCTCTCCTTAGTTCTGATGAAAGAAATGTTACTTATTTCTGTTTCCAAGATATCGAAATGCTGCTAAATCCAATCTCTCATTTGTCCATATGATCTAATCCCACTGCTAGTCAGCATCCTATAAATACACCTTCAGAGAAAAACTTCAACAAATTCTAGTATGCTGAACTTGACCGAGTATCCTGTCTCTATTATGCAAAGCTATGTACAACTCATTGATAGCTTTAAAAGTTACTTAAAGAGTAGCCCACACTGCAGTCATGACTGCAACACAGCAAAGGGACATCGAAACCAAGTAGCTGGACACCACGAACAACCAGATGAAGCCGAGTTATTTACTCTGCTTCTGAATGTAATCTACTGATGCTTCAGATAAGAGAACATTTGATTTGTTAAGCACTGAAATTGACTCAAAGCCTAGTAAGAAAATTAACAGAGGAAAGGAATAATGCTTCCTGCTGGTATTCCATTGTCAAGCCCTGATGCTATTACCGTGAAAGCAACAGGAGCTCAGAATGCTGCTAAAAGTGGCCAATCCATCTTGTGCTACTCCAGTGGGTCACAAACAGCATCATAATTTCGAACTCACCAACAGCCAATGCAGGGGCCATCATTTAGCTGTTTCTTAGGATATTCCTTTATCTCCTCAGAGAACAGCCTGAACTAAACTGTGCTGGGAGCCAAAACCACTCACTCATTTAAGATTATTAGTGAATAATGTAAAAAAAAAAAAAAAAACCAAAAAAGAGAGAGAGAGAAGCAATTAGTCAGCTTTAACCACAGCTTACCTACAATACCAGTTTATGATATTTAAGACCGAAGTAACTGTTGACATGATTTAACTTTTCCTCCAGGGTACTAAGAAGCATTGCATTTTATTTAGGTGTTGTACCATATTTGTTGCATTCTGTTTTTCCTGACCCTTCACACTGATGGCTATAGTTTACTTTCCCTTCTCCATTTTAGTTTCAGCAGTAAAAGCCTAGAAAGCTAATCCAAGTTGCAAAATGCATCCTTAATTCAGCCATATTACCAATTACACTTTTAGTCATAGCTTATGCATTATTTAACCTCAAAGTAATTACTTAAAGTGTCTTGAATTTTATTTGTGCAAGCAAAATCTTTTAAAAGCAGAGTATTTCATCTCCAACTTTTGTATCTCTTTTCATTAAGGCAATCTTAAAATGTTAGCTCACCAGGAGCAAGATCAGACCACGAGATAATGGCTATATCAGAATCTTACTGACTGCATTAGGTTCTTAAAACATAATATCAGATCCATTCCTAGACAATCTCTACATATGTGGGAATGGAGGACTAGTAAACTAGTGGTCACTACTTATTTGAACAGCTGTCAAGTCTTCAGATGCTGAAAATGGGAAACACTTGTAAGAAAATTCCTGCTCCCTCCTCGCTTCTACATTGTCAATACATAATCATTTAATCATCGTAATTTTGCTTAAAGTTACTTTTATAAAGCACTTTTAGAGCCTGAAAAATTATTCTGGCAGAATAACAATGCACCAGTCACCTGTCATCTTGTTCTCTTCTATCAGGCATGCTGAAATAGTGTTAACGTGGGCAGTCTACAGACCATTTTCCAACTGTTGCTACAGTGTGCCACACTAACATCAGGATTTTGTTTTTCATTCAAATACCAAAGCCACATGCATAAGATTTGCACATTAGAAAGCCATTTTTCTTCTTCTCAAAATATTTAGAGTAATTCTTTGTTTAAAGAATGTATCCTATTACAGAGGAACAGCTAGGAGAAAACTAAGCTCCCTGTTCTCTGACACTAGTCAATAGCACATGCCTGGGAAATAATAGTAGGTAAACATGTAATGTTACTTTCCCAGAATGCTCTCTCCAAACTTCAGCAAGCACCCCATTTTTCAATCATACATGTGACATTTGTCATTCTCCAAAGACTAGTGTGTGTCTCTCCGGCCTGGCCTGAACATAGGGGTTTTCTCTGTCCTGTATTAACATAGATTTCCGTATGTGGCAGCATTTTATATCTAAAGGAATTTAATGTTTTAAATTTGTAAAAGTCATATCCTCTCATGTTATTTTCATTACACATCCACTTTAAATGTGAAGGTCCTAATTTTTGCTCTGGAAGAAAAGTGAACAAATGTTATCTGTTTGGTGTTACCTAGACACCAAAAGTAGGTGAGTATGAATGAGCTGATCTTCCTCCTTAGGGTCACAAATTACGCTGGCTGCTCAAGATGACTAGACAACAGCTAGAACAGTATGAGAAGCAAAAGTAAAGAAACAAAGCAACAAGTCAGTTTATTTCAAAACTTGGTTTGCTCAGTTTCTTTCCAGGTGTCTTGGCATTTATTATGCTTTTAGCATTAGTTCAGCCACGTCCTAGTTCAGGATTTCTTTTCTCCTGCAAATGTCAAGAGATATGAGAAAGAAACATCCCAGTATCTTTCAAAAGCTCTACTCAAACCTTAGACAAAAAACACAAATAAATTTCCAGAAACCACCTCTCCTCCTCCACAAGTCTCCTTGACTCTATAGACATTGGCAATCATCTATCTGGAAATCTTTTTTTAACCTAAGAATATAGATCAAAAGCAAAATAATGTCAATATTGTAAGATTATAAATAATATTTTTTCAAAAATGCCCACTAAGCTGTCAAAAAGAAAAAAAAATCACTAAGCTCTGAGTACCCTTTAACTGTTTTCAAGGTAAAACCAACAACTGGATCCCTCAAGTCTAGGAAAATATTTTTAAAAATGGATTTTAAATAGTTATTTTCAACATCCATATTCCTGCATTCTAAAGAAAAAAATACACTAAGTGAAAGAAACACTAATATTCTGTATATTGCTGCTCCCCTTCATAGAGCTATCCTGTAATGTAGATGGCAAATACACAGTAGACTCACAGCCTCATGGAATAATGCTCTGCAATTCCAACCTGTACAGCCTACTTGCTTTTGTAGACCTTAATACATAGGAGGCAGGATTTAGGTTTTAGTATGACAACTGTCATAAGATTAAAACAAATGTACATTAGAAATACTGCAGTAAGACAAACTGAAATTTAACATCAAAATAAACTAATTAAAGCATTCAATGAGACATCAAAAATCAGCCAGCAACATGAAGAAAATGTCACTTGAAATACAATTTAAACTTAAGCACTTCAGTCTTAAATCACAAAGTCTGTAAGACTGGAAACCACTTGCGTTTGTCTCCAAAGGTGTCTTGTGGTCTGCCAGTATAGTTTGTGGGTAAGCATGTCAATTCTAATCTTTTGTACCACTCCTGTAATCTAGGTAACACATACAAGGCTTGCAACATCCAACAGGAAGCAGAGACAGCTGCTGTGTAATAAATGTAAAGCGACTGCATGTACAGAACGGCAGTGCCTAAAATACCGAACTTCACCACTTTATAAATCATTTCATTCCATTTAGTTTTAATTAAAAGTAAAAGGTGACAACTGCAAAGAATCTCCTTTTTTCCCCAATATGTGATTTCTGTGGAAAAGAATAACTACTAGATCAAGGTTTATCTTAGTCAGTTTTCTTAAGTCTTCAATTTTACTTCATGGAAACTCGTAACAGTCCCAATTTTCTATGTATTCCTTTCCACATACAGTAAGTAACTGCTTTACTTCAGTACTATCTACTGAAGTGGGATCCTCTCTTGAACAGCAAAAATGTTTCACATGTTGATTAGACGTGTCTACCAAAAGGCAACTTCTATGAAGTACTAGCACTCCTTGTGCAGTCTGAGAGTATGTAACCCACGGTACAAATCTTACAGTGCTTGTATACTCATGCTATTTATGCTACATCGGTTCAAACTGGTTAACGGTAAGGTCAAGTGACAGCCCTGTGCCCACCAGGCCTTAATTCTCTTGTGCCAAATACAGGGGAATCAAGTTTGTGTACTTACTGACCAGAGTAACAAAGTTGCTTTACAGAAGCTGCAGCTTGTTGGAGTTGCACAACCAAAAAGGATTTTAAGTTAAAATCCTGCTAAGGTAGAAGTAGTTAGGAGTGCTGCAGAGGTAGCTTAAAGAATGGAAAAGAAATGCCCGAAGAAAAAGAAAATGCTAGGTGAAAAGAATCCATAAGGTATAAACATCCAAAAACTCTGTGCCAAAGAAACCAACTCAGCCAGTAAGGAGGAAAGGAAGTTACAGCACTAACATGGCAATAAATATGAACAATTTTTTCACAGCATTAGCTATTGGCTAACTAGAGATACTGCAGCCTAAGTGTCCTTTCATAAGAAGAACAGCTCCAGCTGTTCTTCTTATGTTGACAGATCGTGTAAAAGATTAAAGGATAACTGCCAGTAACTTTCTAGGAAATGAACATAAAAGCAACTGACATATTTACTAAAGTTAAAATTAGAAGTTTATAATAATTGATCTGCATGAATGTGAACTGCGTCTATGTGAACTGTGGAATGTCACTGAGGAATGTCAGTATGAATTCATCATTTTACACAGCAATACAAATTACGTTCAACATTTTTACCCTAACCTATATTTGGTTACTTAAGTACTATATGTGAGTGTAAGATGATGTGCACACATCAGAAGTCTGCAACAGAAATTACTCTCTCTGTCATTCTCTGGTGTTCTTCACTGGTATTCAAGGTTTCCCTTGTCCCTGACTACTAGCTGGGCTTACAAACACTGATAAAACAGTAGACCTTTCATCAGAACTCTGATTAGGATGTGCTGTTCACATCTTGGTACCATTGTCAAGTGATGGATCATACTACAGGATGGAATTAAACTATCTAGCTCTTTCAGGTTCCACTGATACAGGAACAGATACACTCAGCTTGCTAGCCAAAGATGTGAAAGAGTTCTTAACAGAAGGCCAGAATACTTAGTTTGCAGTTACTTATGTTCAATATAGGATTTGTTCATTATTTTATTTCATCCTTCAGATGGAAAACTCACATTTCATCTGACAGAAACTTCTGTAAAAATGCAGTACTGAAGCAAAAAAAAAGTATTTAGTATGTGATATCAACATGGAAGGTTATGTCAAGACATTTAATCTTGTTTTACACACCCCCATCCCATCCCCTGCTGTAAACTATAACTTTCCTATTAATGTATGTCCAGCTTGAATTTATACAGATAGTAACCATGCAGTCACCAAGAACTCTTGCTCCTTTGCCAGTGCCTTTCATATGTTAACCAATTGGGAGCTTGTGGTCACCATGTGACATACACCATCACACTATCTTCAGGAAGATGAATTTGCAAATTTGTAACGTTTCTTTCAACTTTTACAGAAGTAGAGTCAAAAAGCAAAGCATGCAGTCAACAATGGATCTACATATGAAGATACTTCAGTGCAGCTCTAAAAATATCAATCTACATGACTGGTATTGACTAAATTATACCAACGTTAATGTTTAGCAGTTGAGGGCAAACATTTTTGTCATTTTATTCAGATTTTGCTGTTTCAGAAAACACTGCAGTCAAAGGTCTTTACTTAGCAGCTATGTTAATCCAAGACTTTATTATTTATTAGCAGCAACTATACCTATATATAGATATAGTATATATAGTATAGTAACTATATATAGATATAGTATATATCTACATATATTTCAGACTAATATTACGTTATCTCAAAATCAGCCCAGTGGGTTATACTCAAAATAAAAGCTTGTGCATGAAATATTCCTTTCCCTCCAAAGTTTTTATTTAAAAACTAGACAAATAGATATGTAATGGGGGTGGGGGAGAGAGTCACCAATAAACAATGGCTTGCAGGCTCTAAGAAACACTGTAATGAAGCCTTCAGAAATGCTGCCAATATAGAACATGTCTACTACATAGAAAGTTTCTTCCTACTCTTTCAATCTATCCTAGAATAAGGTATGTTGCTTCTATAGTGTTCATCTAGTTTTGAACTTAAAAATTAAGTGACAAAGCAGCACACAACTGGAAGAGGACTGCTCTTCTATATGCAATGACTCAAATTCTGCTATTGTTGAAGTTCATATTGTCCCTAGCTGATATTTTCTTTCAATCAAATTGAAACAATAAAGATTTGTCTAAACTTCACTGTTTAGAAATCACTGGTTTTACTCAGAATTATCATCGTTCTGTGAGCTTATGAATCTCATCTTCATTTCAATTTGCTCACATTAATTTATACACATTAAGCATGTACGCAGTTGTACGCCTTGGTGATAACCGAGTTGCTCAGCTAGGCATATGACAAATGCTTGTGTAGAGAAAATTAGGCAACAGCTTTCCAACAGTAATTCTACTTCTCTGACATAGTATTATTTGTTCATAATGCAAAATATGCAAAGTATCTGACTTTCTGGGAATTCTACAAGTGACTTTCTCTTAAAGAACAAAGCCAGATAGTGACAGTCCTTTAATGGAAAAAGCCAGGTTATTGATTTTAAATTTGTTTTTAAGTGAGCTTAACGATTGGAAAAGGTGCTGGACTGATGGCCCTAGAGACTATCCTCAATCTATAGTGTAGACAGCATTACGAGATCCTCCACTATGCTATAGCTCTCAAGGGACTGGTCCTAAAAGGTTGAATCCACTAAGACTGTTATGAAAACACTATCTACAATTCAATATTTTTTTTAACCAAAGCAAAAAGGCAAGAAACAAGTAATTAGGTTGCATTGCTCTACACTACTACTTTAAGCAACGCTATCAAAGCTGTGTATTACAAGGTGTACCGAGACAGAAGCCAACTACAATGCAAAGATGACTGGGCATTTTGCACACAGTGTAGTATTAGGTAAAGACATTTCTTCACAATGTGGGATGAACAGAAATGAGCCCTTGAGCACAGTAGTTACATAAGCCATTTTCATTTCAGGATCTTCTGATCTTTTAACTAACAGAAAGTTACTACAGCTATTAGAGCAAGGAAGTTTGAAGACAGTAATTTCATAGGTTGAAGGTTTTGGCAGTTTAAAACTTAAAAATCTGTTAACTGATATTAAGCAAGCATCCTTTTTCTTTTTAAGCAATCTCACTACTACCACATAAAATCCATCCTCACAGCAGCAACAACTGAAAAAAAAAATCTACACATGGACTCTTCTACTTGAACGAAGGCAGTTTAGTTTATCTTTAAAAGCTGTAGTAAAGACAGACATAAAGGGGCTTATTTTCATGCAC
Organism: Urocolius indicus; assembly: GCA_013401255.1. Classification (NCBI taxonomy): domain Eukaryota; kingdom Metazoa; phylum Chordata; class Aves; order Coliiformes; family Coliidae; genus Urocolius; species Urocolius indicus. The sequence continues at coordinate 78,050 of WBNH01000154.1, read as the reverse complement.
ACAGTTCCAAATGCAGGAAATGCAACACAGTGAAATATGATCAAGTCATGAAATTAAGGAAAAAAATAGTTTACTGACCTCATTTAATGTCAGATCACATAATTAAGCAATTTTTTGTTCTCTTACATCCCAGGATAAGGGCAAGATTATGTATAAGAGTAAGTTTTACTGCATTAATTTAACAGAATATACGTTGGTAAAATCAGGTACTGAAAGTGTAGTAACAGACAAGCAAAATCTACTACAAGCAAAAGATGGAACAAAGGGTGCAAGTGATCAGAGGGAGTTGTATTTTATCACCTACCTCATGATTTAGTTCAGCTATCTGATCTTTCAGCTCTCTGATGTACTGGTTAGAATCAGATTTATTAAGTTGTCCTTGAATTTTTCCTTCTTCTTTCTGTTTTGGTTAAAAAAAAAAGAATGTTTTTCAAATTATTCATGGATACACTACCTTAAAAATCTTACTTAACCGTCTGCACATTTTCGTCACAAACAGAAACTATTCATAGACACTATCCAGCACCTTTAATCTGACTGAAGTTACAGCAGGTATCTAGGGGTGTCAGTAGTTCAGCCCAAGCCAACTGCTTCAAAACTAAGCAAAGAATAGACAGGATTCTAGAGAGAAACATGAAGAATTAACGAACTTCACAGGTGGAATTCACACCCAATGCACGTGGGATTGCATATCCAATTTAGTAAAGCATACCTACAGAATACTGTCAATATATGGACATATTTTAGTGTCCCCCGGCACAAATGCTACAAGAGCTACAGAGAAAAAATGGCAGGTAAAAAAAGGCAGAAATGAACAAGAATGTGATATTTCCCTCATTTGTCAACCAAAGGCAGTTTGTAAGTTTCAAGATGTTCAAGAAGGTGTTACTTGCACTTGAATGCCTGCAATACTAGCTTCCAGCTTGTCTCTGAAGAGAATCCTAATGTGATTGAAACAAACTCTGCAGATCTGACATATAACCATCCTTAATGCAGAAGGTACAAGTCTTGAACTTGACTGTAAATCTCATACAACCAATATATTACAGAAACATAAAAAGAAGGGAATATCTGGGGTTTTTTTAGTCATAGCTTGTTTTACTGAAGTTTTAATTATACCTAATGAAAATAAAGAGGTCATTTCAGCAAAAGACAATTTCAAAGTCATTTGCAAAGAGGATTGAAATACCTTATAGAAGGCAAGGTGTTAACTGTTCCTCAAATTACAAGACAAAAAAGCTTTAAAGGAGAGATTCTTTTAAAACAGCCCTCTGAAACTAGGACAGAACACATACCTGGACATAAGGAGGAGGCACAAACCCTTTTGCTGAATGAAGAGAACAACTCTGAGCACCGTCACTGTTGGAAACGTCAAAGCAATTTCTCTAAGTTTAGATTCTGTTTTTCTTGCAGGAAGGTATGCATTACAATATTACTTAAAAAAACACCTCCCAACTTGGTTATATTCACTATTAATTCACAGAATCTGCAACACGGAGGCACAAGATCTTTTAATGCATAATTCCATATTGAATCTAGTTTCCAAGGCAACTTATGGCTCAAATGCACAAAATACATTCATATTAACTTTACTAATTGTTTCTGTTCTAAAGAGGTTAAAAAAACCTCTCCACAAACCTATCATCTCTCTTTACAAGGATGACTATTGGTAGTAGCAAAACCAAAAATGCAGCAACATAACCTGCAGACTAGAAATAATGCTGCTTACACTTTCATGTAAAAGCTTCATTGCTGTCAGAAACTAACATTCCAGACAATAAAAATCACAGAATCACAGAATCTTAAGGGTTGGAAGGGACCTCAAAAGGTCATCTAGTTCAACCCCCCTGCCAGAGCAGGACCACCTAGAGTAGGTCACACGGGAACTCGTCCAGGTGGGTTTCGAATGTCTCTAGAGAAGGAGATCGAACAATCCATCTGAGCAGCCTGTTTCAGTGCTCTGTCACCCTCACAGTGAAGAAATTTTCCTTGTATTTCTTTGGAACCTCTTGTGTTCCAGTTTATACCAGGAACACATGGGAGAAATGCTTGTCCCTCTGTTTGAAACCCTGACTTCTCCATTTCAGCCCCTTGTTTATATATGAACTCCAAATCAGTACATAAATTACACACTATTGTATCAAAAAGCAAGAGTAAAGCTTCACCATAAATATAAGATAGGTGCCATAGCCTTTTTTGAAATGAAAGTATAATAAAACAGCTGAGCTTATATTCAAACTACATGCACAAGAAACAGGCATTCCCAAGTTAAGCCAGTATAAACTAACAGCAGAAGCAATAACATTTACTAGCTTGTGTTAGACACTGCATAAAGAGCTGAATGCTGTTAGTGTATACCATTTAGGGTTTACCATATTGGGAGTTATACACTTTCATTAAGTGATTTTATTATTACTTTGTATTCCATAAATAACACTGTGAAGTGAATGCAGATGTGACAGAATAATTTGATCTGTACATTTGCTCATGGGAGAACTGACTCTAGCTCCAGTTAGTCAGAGCTGTATTGTAGGGTGTAAGCCTGGCTTGCAAGATCCTCCTTATTAGTGAAGGGCAAGTAAGTTTCAGTTTTCCTTTCAGAACTACAGATTTTGTAGTTGACAATTTACAAAAATATATTTAGCACAAAAAAAGGAATCCTGCTATGTCATTTTCTACAAACATATTTTTCAAAGAAAAGTCATGCTGTAACTTCCTCTTGCAACACTGACAACACTAGAGGTCAGAAGCTTATCCTGTTAACTGTCTGCAACAGAAATCAGACACTTCTAGCAAACTAACAAGTAAGCTATAAAGTCCATCTACAGTGGGTACATTGGAAGGATGACATAATAGAAATGTTAGAAGCTGTTCACCTCTGAGCAACAAAAATATACTCAAAAATATATACCTGTCTTTTTAAAAAGACAGTCATGCAGGTGCAGTAGCAAACAACTGGAAAACATGTAGAGGCCAGGCTAAAGAATTTAAAAATATTTCAATGCTAATCAAAATCACCCAATTTAGAGATTAAATAGTAGGCAGATGATAGATTACATGTTTAAAAAGAACCAAAACATTTGTTGTATAAAATGTAGTTTTATCTGTTAGATTATGATCTTTAAGTTACCCAACACTTTTTCAACTGTGAGAAGAGATTGGTATTTCTCAACAGTGCAGACACTTGTTTCATACAAGTACAAAATCTTACTAGGCACTGCAACATTGTTTTGCTTTCCTGTTTGCATCAAGCTCAGATTGCATTCTAGCAATTTCCAGCTTCTGATGAGTGTTTGTTAATCAAAGATAAATTTTAATGTGTGCAACTTAAATACAGAAGTGATATTCTTTAATACTAGTTTTTCATTAGGGCTGTTCGACTAAAGTAAAAAATTATTGGCAGGAAAAACTTCAACGTGGCAGTTTCTTTTAACATGACAAAGTAATATTAATAGCTTTCTCTACTATCTCCTGGTATCTGTCACAAAGATAGAATATTTTCTCTCCAAAATTCTGTAGTTCTAAATTTGCTTCTCAACCTACCCTAGATTGTATGACATTATCTATTACTTACTGGTTATCATCAAAACCTATTTTATACTGGTTTTATCAAGTGATCTTAATATCATCCTAGAGTCTCTTAGTGGTGTTGTCAGTGTGTGCGCATCTTGAGATAGCAAAAACCTCCACCACTGCAAAAAAAAACCCCTATATTCCACTCCATGAAGGTTAGATTCCCACTTGCTCATCATAGTTCTGAGATAACACTAGATTAGTGCCAAAGCACAGCTACATGCCACTGTGGTTGGTGAAAGCTCCAGAATCAATAATCATACTCATGCTCCAATATCTATCAACACACATGGAAACTGCCCATGTTCATATTTCATTTAGTAGCTTAATTAAGAAACCCTGAGCAGCTTCAGCTTTGTTTTTCCAAATACAATATCATATTAAATAAATATATTTTTTAATTCTTGAGACTGATCTAAGCATGAGGCAACTGAGGTGAATATCAGAGTAACCATTTATTCTTGGTTCAGAACCTGAATTAAACTTGTACAAGAAATAGAGAGAGGGGGAATTAGCTAGCTTGCAAGTGGCATGACAGTGGGATAGAAACTAATAAGAGAAAATACAACAGCTACTGAATGTAATGAAAACAAAGCTAAGGATCTTAGACAACAACACTGATGGATTCTTGCAGATTTCGTCTCTAGCCCACTATTTTCTGGATATGGCTGTTGCATTTATTCAGTTAGTTGATGCACTGCAGGACAACTGAAGATAATAATCTTCCAGAAATAACTAGTAGCCCTCTATACATTTGCTTCCCTGGAGATGTGTATTTTTCATTCTTGCTGCTCTACTGCTGCCACCCTTCATATTTTGCTTCCAGGTACCATAACCCTTTAAAGAGGAGATTCATTAATGTTTCCTCCTAAGGGTCCAACATTGTATGTTGAAAACACTTCTAGGCTCAGGCAGGAAGAAACCAGTCTTGTATGGATTAAGTTCTGCTTGGCCTCAGCCACTTTAGCCTAAGAACCAGATATGGCAGACAGAAGCTCAACTACTGAGATCAAAGGGTAACGAGTTAGGAAACAGAGGGTTACTTGCCCAAAGGACAGAAGTCTGCACCCTCCATGGTCCAACCCCAGCAGCGAGGGAGGTTGCAGCTCACATTCAAGACATTCTTTATATCCTTCTTCCTTCTTTCTTGTCAATCCTATTATCATTATTATTATTATGTCCCCTGACACAGCTTTGAGTCATTCACATGTCCTATCACAGGATACCAGGGAGAAGAGATCAGCACCACCCTCTCCATTTGCTCTCTACAGCTTCCTGGGGAGACGAATGAGGTTGTCCCTCAGTCTCCTTTTCTCCGAACAAGACAAGCCAAAAGGCCGCAGCTGCTCCATCTAGGGCTTTCCTTCTAACCCTTTCATTAGCAGCTGTGTTGCCCTCTCCAAGACATATTCAAAGACCTTCACATCTTTCTTAAAGTGAGGGGCCCAGAAATACATACAGGCGAGGCCACACAGTCCCACTGACATAGAAGTAAACTGCTTTCATGTAGCTTAATTTCAATATGTCAATGCTTATGATTGTAGCATTTACTTCAATAGTAACATTCTAAAGTGAACGTTTAGACTCCACTTAAAATTTAGAAGTCTTTAAGGTGTGAACATCACACCTTTTAAAAGGAAATAGCATAAAGCAATTAGTAATTACTCCAATTTCATAGAATGACAGAATGGTAGGCTTGGAAGGGACCTCTAAACATCACCTAGTCCAAACCCCCTGCTAAAGCAGGTCCACTTAGATCAGGCCACAGAGGAACTCCTCAGCCTCCCTGGGCAGCCTGTGCCAGGGCTCCGTCACCATCGCAGTGACAGAGTTTTTCCTTATGTTTAAATTGAACTTTTTGTGTTCCAGCTTCATCCCATCACCCCTTGTCCTGTCACTGGATAGAACAGAAAAAAAGTGCTGCCCCAACCTCCTGACATCCACCATTTAGATATTTTTAAATATTAATGAGATCCCCCTCAGTCTCCTCCAGACCAAACAGCCCCAGTTCCTGCAGCCTTTCCTCATAAGGAAGATGCTCCATTCCCCTGATCATCTTGGTGGCCCTGTGCTGGCCTCTCTCCAGAAGTTCTCTGTCCCTCTTGAGCTGAGGAGCACAGAACTGGACACAGGACTCCAGATAAGGACTCACCAGGGCAGTGTAGAGGGGGAGCAGAACCTCCCTTGACCTGCTGGACACACTCTTCTTGAGGCATCCCAGGATGCCAATGGCCTTCTTGGCCATGAGGGTACATTGCTGGCTCATGGTTAGTTTATTATCAACCAGCCACACTCCCAGGTCTCTCTCTGCAGAGCTGCTCTCAAGCAAGTCACCCCCAGCCTGTGCTGGTGCATGGAGTTGTTCCTCCCCAGATGCAGGACTCTGCACTTGTCCTTGTTGAATCTCATGGGGTTTCTCTCTGCTCAACTCTCAAGCTGGTTGAGATCCCACTGAATGGCAGCACAGCCACAGTCAGCATAGGACTAGGATGCACAGCTGGCAATATGAGGATGTAGGGACAGACTGCTTCAAAGAACGTTGATCTTAAATACCTGAAACCATTACTGTATTGTGCCCTCCCCAAACCAAGTATAGTAGTCACGATAAAACTAAGTTTAAACAAAAAATAAATAAATCAATCTCTGGAAACCACCTGGAACACTGGAGGCCTTACATCTGTTTTTGCTCCTTGACCAAGGTCCGAGATACAGAAAACCAATGTCATCAGTTGCAGGTGTTTCGTGCCAAGAGGAACACAAGCACAAAGTTTTCTATAACACAGTTGATGATCACATCAGAGTAGGAAGAGAAATGCATATCAACAAGAAAATAAGCCATTTAAAGTAATAAGAAAGCATCTAGGGTTGTTTTCTCTTCAATAACCGGAAACTTCAAAACACCGAAACCCAAAACTAATAATTTTACAGGCAGCCAAAATCCAGGGTCACCAGACAGTTGTTGTTACTCAGATAACAGTGTTTCATCTTTAGTAAAAATGTCTAGAGGCTAGGACATTTCCTTAACACCCTTAGTTTGATCTTTTCTGACTTAAAAATATTTACTTGGTAACAATCTGCCTCAGCTGCTTTTCGGGGGATGCTTTTAAATTCTTACTCTGCAGCAAAAGGCACTGCATTAAAAATGTAAATGAAGTTTATTCAGAAGGGTAAATGTGGTAACTAGTGTCCTTTCAGTGACTTTACAGTGACTCATTCTAGACTTTCAAAAAACACATCACTAACATCACACATCACTATTGATAAAAGCAAAAAAAAAAAAAAGTTTCCTGTAATTTGAAAAGATGGAAACAATTTCTTTACTCAACAGTCAGTACTTGGAAGAGTTATCAAACAGAGGTCATAGAAAGGCTTCATTCTAACAAAATAGTGCTAAAAGTTTACACTGTGAGGGAGAGAACTAGCACAATCATAGATTTCCTTTACAGTTGCTCTCAAAGCAGCTTTGACACGGTTAAAGATAGGGTAAATGTGACAACGTTCTCCGAATCTAGCAGGAAACACATTAGGAGGAAGTGATGCTTCCCCCTGTCCAGATCAACCTAATAAAGGCAAGAATGAATCCTTACAGACAGTTTTGCTATAAGATTACTGAGACCTATAAAGAGTTTTCTGTATTACAAGTGTGCTTTATACCTCCTCAACCCAAATCAACCACAGATCATTTTAACAGGATGCTACAAGTAACCAGCCTGAACAGAAATGGAGAGAGGAGGGATTAAGCTGCAGAGACTGTAGATGCTCCAGCTCTGCTTCTTCAGTCTGCCTACACTTTCACTGGCCTAGTGTTCCTTACTGTAGCCAACCGATTGACTCTAGCTTGTAACTGATTTGACCTTGCCTGAATTCCTATGAAGCCTCATTTTCTCTCATTTAGACTGTCTTTCCTTCAACTACTGCAGGGAAGGTTGGTTTGGGTTTTGGGGGTTTGTTTTTGTTTAAGATTTTTTTTTGCGTTTTTTTAAAAAAGAAAACCCAAACTACCACCAAGGGACCAACAGGAGTGTCCCTATGCAATCAGAACAAACACTCGCTATTAGTCAGAAGAGTAGTGAAGCTTAGTAGACTTTTCATAGCAGCTTTAGGAAAACATACACAAAGCAGTAGGGTTTTAAAGCCTCATATCAAGAAATAAAAAGCATTTTCTTGTGGCAGTTTGAAGCTATCAAAACAGTTTAGCTGAAAACAAGACAGGCTAATTCAAAGATAACAGACCTGAGGTTTTGCTGATTGACTACAGACACAGAGGGAGACACAACAGTTATTCCTTAGCCCTGGCTCTCAAGTTCTTACAAAATAGTTCAGACAGTGAATGTAGCTTGGCCAAAAAAACATCGTTTTGTTATAGGATGTGAGCCTCTAACCTTTGTGAGAAAATAGAACACATCACATTAAAGAGAACAGCTTCTCCCCAGTGTGGAGGCTCAAAGAATAGCAGCCTAATCATCCAAAACCCTATCTTTATTTGTTCGGTAATTTGTTCAAACACCCTGCTCAAAGCCCAAAAGCCTGCTTCTAAGTCATGGCTGCTTCCCAAGGCTTTTATAAGTGGAACTGTTAAGCAAGAGGAAAATAATGAGGGAATAGAGGAGATCTGTCATCCTCAGCTCAAGAGAGACAGGGAACTGCTGAGGAGCGGCCAGTGCAGGGCTATGAAGATCATCAGGGGCCTGGAGTATCTTCCTTTTGAGGAAAGGCTGGGGGACTTGGGGCTGTTTAGACTGGAACGCTGAGGGGAGACCTCATCAACACTTATAAATCCCTAAAGGGTGGATGTCAAGAGGTTGGGGCATCACTTTTTTCTGTTGAATCCGGCGACAGGACAAGGAGTGATGGAAAGGTGCTGGAACACAAAAAGTTCTATTTAAACATATGGAAAAACTATTTTACTGTTGAAGTGAGGGAGCCCTGGCCCAGGCTGCCCAGGGAGGGTGTGGAGGCTCCTTCTTGAGAGGTTTCCAAACCCGTCCTGGACACATTCCTGTGTGACCTGATCTAGGTGAACCTGCTTCTGCAGGGGCGTTGGGCTACATGATCTCTAAAGGCCCCTTCCAACCTTTACCATTCTGAGATTCTTTGAAAGCAAAGGCTGACAAAGTAAACTTTTGTTTCTATATACCTTCAGGGTTTGATTAATTTTTTTTTTGTGTGACTTCTGGAGCTTACATATATGCAACAAGTTGAAGTTCAGTCACACTTGAATTTTGCGTTATTTTTGCTAAGGAACAACACGTATTTCTTTTGTTTAAGAATATCCATCATGTATTGGACTACTCCTTGCACAACAGTTTAAAAGTTTAGCACCAAGAGCTGAATGCCTGACAAGAAAATGTGACATTCAAAATATATATAAAATTACTTCTTAACATCATAATATATTGATATCTTGCTTCACAATTAGACCCACTACTAAATGATAAGAGTTCTATCTCCCTCTCCCTCTCTGACATTATTACTCATCACAACTGAGTGACCCAGAAACTGTGATTTAAATCTAGCATTTGTGTGTAATGTCAGAACAGTTCTTCTGTGGGAGTAGTGATACTTTATGTTACAAATTAACAGTGTCTTGCACCTACACCTACACAAACATTTATAAGATAACAGCACAATTTAGGTTAAGCATTGCTATGGACCATGTGGACCTTGCACTGAATCCCTAGAGCTTCTTAGAAAAGCACCATCCCCCTTCAGCAGAAGGAAGGTTATGTGGTAAGTTAACTTCCTCCCTTCATCTTTATCAGTTTTGAAACAATATGACAAGCAGATCTATTTGTTACGTTCAGTGTTGAAAGCACAATTACTTTAAGACTGACATCCACACTCCAAGACTGAAGAAAAGTATTTATGCTATTAAATATTGCATTTCTAGAACAGGTTAAAGACCTTCTGTTCCCCACATCAGGACACAGCAGTTCCAGTGGCACTCTGAATGGAAGAGAATGAGAGGCAGCTCTTTCTCCAATAAGGAAATAGTTACATAAATTTTCAATTTCCTTAAAAAGCATGTTTTGTTTAAGTTCTTTTATCAGTTGCATGTTTTAGAGTTTACAAGTTTTGGGGGTTTAGGTCAACTCTTTTGGGTTTTTTTTTGTGCAGGTGTTTTGGAGGCCTTTGAGCATGAGCACACAAAAGGGAAGTTTTGATTGTGAGTTTCATATTTGCTGGCAAAACACGCCGGTCAAAAAACCTCACAACTATTTGCCTACAGAATCTTAAAGGCAAAAAAAAAAAATCTGTCACAGCCCAATAAAAGCATTTTGAATCACATCTAGAGTGCCAAAAATAAGTAAATTGTGATTAGAAAAACTTACTTCTACTAACTCACTTTTACTTCAAATGTCTTTACACAGTTAGCACTCAAAAGCTGTATTTCACAATTGAAGAAGTTGTATTTCAGGTTAGTCCAAGTTTGAAATCAATAGTTCACCAAAAGCCTAACAGCTTGTTCAATTACAAACTTGAACCCCAGTCACAGAATGACTTCATACTTCAGACTACAAACAAAGCACAGCCGTTCTCATTTGTGCAGAAAATCAAGAATCTTGCTAAGAGACTACAGATCAAGAAATCATTAACAGGTGCTCATCTAAGAACACCAAAAAGACAAGAACTTGAAATGCATTTAAATAAGGCCACCTAGAATATGACAAAACCAGAAAAACATAACTAAAGATTGCATTATGCACAGTAGTAATTGCAAAATGGAAGGAGACATGATGTAGAGATGATGTGGATTAACAACCAGCCACGAGACAGTGCAATATCATGACAAAACTGAGGGAGTCTCATCTCTGGATGTATTAGCCAAAGTCATGAAAGAGATGACCTTCCTGTATTTCTTTGCCTGTCTCATGACAAGATATAAAAATCTGCATGCAATTCTGGTGCCCATAGCTTAGGCAGAAATATGGAAAGGGGATAGGAGAGAGCTATCAAATGATTGAGCATCTGATCAGTCAAAAAACAGAATGCCCAGTCAGATGTATTTACATTAAAAATATACACAACTCCAATTGGGTAACAGCTATTGGAAAAATCAACTGATCATTATTCGATTCATCATTTCTTCATTTCCTAAAATCAAGAGCAGAACACTTTTTGGGAGACTCGTATTAGCAAAACAATTGCAAGCATGATGGTATTTAATGTCTGTAACCTTTAAACTCCCTTCATGCTAACATGAGTAGAAGATTGATCTAAACTCAGTTACTCTCTTGTTATCTTACTGGATGAGAATTGATTCATATGCAATGCTTACTATACTTATCTATGTACTGATCATAGCATTATCTAATAATTTCATGATTAAAGGAAATTATTGCTTTATCTTTTAATAAGTTTAGTGCCTGCTTCACTACAGGAAAACTATTCAAAGTGAAAAATCTTTACGTAAGCTCCATTGAATTTATTTGTACTTTCCATATATAGTGAGGTTAAAAGATGCAAGCAGTTGAGAAACCATACAGAACAGAAGACTTGCACACAATACAGTAAAATCATAGAATCACAGAATGGCAGGGTTGGAAGGGACCTTTAGACATCATTCAGTCCAACCCCCCTGCAGAAGCAGGTTCACCTAGATCAGGTCACATAGGAACATATCCAGGCAGGTCTTGAAGACCTCCAAGGAAGGAGACTCCACAACCCCTCTGGGCAGCCTGTGCCAGGGCTCCCTCACCTGAACAGTGAAAGAGTTTTTTCTTATATTTAAGTAGAACTTTTTGTGTTCCAGCTTCATCCCGTCACCCCTTGTCCTGTTGCTAGCTACAACAGAAAAAAATTATGTCCCAGCTCCCTGACATCCACCCTTTAAGAAAAGATTTCAGAGGAAAGGTAGACACTAGCAATACCAGTTTAAAGAAAAGAAGAGGGAAACTAGCTTGTAATTCGGTAATAACTATCAGAAAGCCTTAGGGCAGCAGAATTCAGGCAGGATAACAGTATATGAATATAGGAAAAACAGACTACAGTAAGATATAATTTCTCAAAGCGAAGAAAATCTAAACAACAGTCATTTCTATTTCTCTCATCAAGGCAGCATGAGTTCTTGGGACAGTGAAAGCTTCAAAAAGAACTAGAAGTATAAGGAACAATACAGACACCAAAGGATGCATCTTCAGATCCTACTGTGGCATGACAGCAGTAAATAACATCCTTGGTTTACATAACGGAGTACGGGTTTACATAATGGAGTATGAGTTTTACAACAAATCCTTTGATACTGGTCACAGTAGAAGAGTAAGCACAGAAAAGAATGGTTGCTGGAATCAAAATATGTTCTCTTCTTTTCTACAGAGGATGTTTTCGATTGGTAAAAATTACCCATCATGAGACCAAAACCAAATACAGAAGTCAGAGTTTAGAAGTGTTGCCTGTAGCTTGCTGCTTGTACAGAAGCAATTAATAGTAGCTCAGAGTATGCCCAAAAGATAAGATATAAGGCCACTGCTTATAAAGGAGGCACATTCAGCAATATAGCATTATTTCTTATTGCAAAGCAGTGCCTTGTATTCACAGCAGGTTAATAAGGAAAGTAAGTGGAAGAAGAAACAAACACAAATAATAAAGAGTAATGAGTATCAAATTACACATGTATTACCACCAGTTGTTACCTGGATTTCTAATTCAGCAATATGCTGCTGGAGTTCAGCCACAGCTGCAATGCGGTCTGCCTCACGAAGCCGTACTGCCATCACTTCTTCTTTACTCTGGAAGAAGTAATGCACTGAAGATTACAAATAATATCAATTTCAGCTGACTAAAGACTCTGCACTGCTTTTACTCAAAATTATGTAAAGAAAACTTAATACACTGCCATGTGAAGTATCATACCTATTGATACAGCATATTCTAAAGAACCCAGATTTCAGTCCACAGAATTGTATAAATTCTGAAATATAACTCAAAACCATATAAATGTAGAGTTTTGAAAACATGCTGTTATCAATTTCTAGATCCAGAAAACAGTTGCCTTGTGTTCCAGAAATGTTATACTGTAAAATAAGAAGGAGCATCAATATAATAAAAAAAAGAGCTCATGCTTCAACTTTCCACTTTGCATTTAACAAACAGCAAAGCTCCACAAGAGTTACTTAATTCATCATTCTCATTGTTATAAAAAGAAAAAACACAAAACCACAGATATTCTCAACCTCATTTAAGTCCAGCTATCTTATCCACAGTAAACAACAAAGATTTGCAAGACAGTTTAGAATAAAATTCTAATGCCCATAAAATTAGACTCTCAGTGTAAGTTCAATCTGTAAGTTTGCCTATAAATGACCAACAGTTTGAGTTTGGACAAGAGAGAAGGAAATTTCCTTATTTTTGTTTTATGAGGCAAGCCCTCAAGGCTTCAGAGTACAAAACAATATTATATTGTCAGCAGCTTGGTACAACCAGAGAGAAAATGTTGACAGTCAGCAATACTTTCAGCTGGAGTGCAAATAGTTCTGGGGAAGAGACAGACTAAGGCTCAGGTACATCTACGGCAAAATGGTGTAACCCCACAAACTGTAGTTACTGTAAATCTGTTTCAGTATTTCAGTTATTTTAATGTGTGCTTCACACTGACAGTACTCAAGCACCCTTCATTAGACGGTTTGGTTGAGACCAAATTGAACATGCCAAAGCCTCTCTATAGTAGTTGCTGGAATAACATGCTGTTTAAGATTCTTGTAATGAAGGTACGTCATCTACATCACCCAGAGGATCCAGTTAGCAGCAATGGGAATCAGTGGAATCCATTTCAGAAGACCTCGTCACGTGCTAGTCAAAGTTCAGTGATTATTGCTAGATTTTGCTGCATGACTGAAAGAAGCCAAAGGCACAAGTCCACAAGCATGTGGACTGAAAGCTAAGCTGAAAGCTAAAGGACAGAATGACTCAGTTTGACTTTACTATTTGAGATGAGTTAATAGTGTTGCTCTAGATGGCACTGATTGCTTCTTCTCTGACACAGAGCATGTTCACAATTATCACAAAAGCTGATATGGTAGGATAGACAAGACTGGGGGCAGGGGGCACAAATCTTATACTGTAAATTTTTTAGCAAAAACAATTAGCAAAATCAGTGCTGTGTTTTGAGAAACAATTTGAAATGAGGTCCTTACTGTGGAAGCAGCAGTCAGATAAAAAGGAAAAATCACACCAGTACACACCAATGACTGACAACAGCTGCCAGTGACAAAAATAAGACTACCTCAACATGGACTAGTTTGACTAAAGAACCTCTTCTGTAACTAAAAACAGAGCACACGCTGATCAGAAACTGTTGTGTGTCTTTTTACATATTGTCAAATCAGTAAAAGAAAATGTTGGTTTTGTGATTTCTGCTTCCCAAGACAAGACAGTTGTATCCACCAACAGTGGATACTAAAGTGTCCATATATATTAACACACTAATACTCTATTCACGATGTTGCCTACCTTGCATTCAATCTCTGCTTGCCTACGTTTTTCTTCATTCAGCTGAGCAAGAAGTCCTTTGTTCTGTGCAGAAAGATACTGTACCTTCCCCTGTAGGTTGGTAACTTCTTGCTCTGCCCTTCGTAAATGGTTACTATTGATCTGATTCTGAAATTTATGACCAAAAAAAGGAAAGAAAAAGCATGTTAAAGAAAAATCTTTGATATTCATTTAACTCCACGAAGTCTGATAAGAAAGACTTAAAATAATTTACTATAAAAGCTTTTGATGAAAAAGTATCAGCATTTTCTAAGTGTAATCATGAATGTTTGCACAACATTTGGTTTATGATCAGGATATTAAAATTTTTCTTAAACAACAGATGACTCATTGTAAGAACATTATTGCAAAGTTACTGTACATTTGTTTTTCCTCCTCTTGCTTGGGTAAAGCAAAGACTGTGTGAGCTTATATCCCAACTACAGCAACATGTATCCAAGGAACATCAGGTATGTTAGAAATACTATATGACCATTTTGCTCTTCTCTTTTCCTCAAAATAACACAGCACCTTAATTAAGATCAGTACACTGGTACAACTCACACTATTTGTATACAAAGCTGTTGTGTAGACCAGTATATATCATAAGAACCAATACAATTCTGTCAAATGACAGTACACTGGCAAAAGCAAGCACAAAGACTCCATGTGTAACACTGGAGTGAGAAGTACCTCTAGGTACTCCTAAGGCCTCTAGGCTTGGTGACTAATGCAGACAGGATACCTATGCCCCCTGCTGATTACGATACTACACAGATGGCAAAAGAGAAACAAAACAAAAGCGCCCGTTAGCTGTAGTGAAACAGTACTAGCTCTTCAAAGAAAAATTTTAAACTTAAGCATAAGGAGACTTTAATTCAGTTGGTATGGGAAAAAGTGGTGTCTCCATATAAGCCATCAGGTGCCTTGCAGTTAACTCATCCTTCCATGCTCTTCTGGTTTCTGGGATTGGTGAAGCTTGTCAAGTAAACTTTCTGTTTGTTTAGCCTTCTGGATGCACGGGTCTCCTTCAACTAATAGTTACATTTAACAGGTAATTCAAGGGACAATTTCTCAAAAGCCTGTTACAAATCCTCAATCAACAGCACACTACACCTACTGATTCAGCTGAAAGTTCACAAATACAACATGAGCTCACCAGCTTCACTGTACACTCACTTCAGATATGTTTGCTTAATAACATATATTCCCTAGTTTTAAAAAAAATACCTCGGCAGACAAGTTATTTTTGTCTTTTCTGCACAAATTTCAGCAATGGTGAATCTGGCACATGAAATTTAAAACTTCAACTAAAAATAAATCCTGACAACATGCATCTGATTTGCTGAGAATCTACAGTTTAGTAAAAGACTCATGACTTCAGTAGCTAATCTAGCATATGGAATTTCACCATAAGAAAGAAAACACTGCCATTTAAACAGAAATACTATTATAATCATCAATTGGTTCTGTGAAATTTAAACAACTTAAACGTAATTTTGTTGTTACACCAATTCAGTGAGTAAAGATTCACAAACATTCATGGAGTGTACCAGTTAGTCCAAATGAGAAATTTCGAAAGCTTAGACACAGAAAAGACTAAGAAAGAGACATTACAGTAAGTTGAACTGTATGCACTAGATTCTCTATTCTAGTCCAACAGAATTAAAATAGTGCATTTTGGAACTAAAGTCAAACCTGTAAATGGTCAACCTCACTACCAGATATACCACCACTTGACAGCATTCAGCACAACTCACACATGCTTTTGTTCAATAACACACCTGTGTTTCCATCTCCATCATTCTTTGTTTGGTCTCTTTCAGTTCAGCCTGAGTTTCTGCTTCTCTCAACCGGACAGTCATCAGCTCATCCTGTAGCTCATTCACCGTGTTTTTTCTGGGAGGATCCTTCCATCGTCCAGTGGTACGAGCCAGATGACGCTAAAAAATATTGCATGCCATTGCTGATAATGCCTAATCTTTCCTGGTGCTTCCTTATTTCATTTAAGGTTTCAGAGTTATATGGGGACAAGTTGCTATAGGGCTCCTCTTAGTTCGAAAACTAGAACCCCATGGAAATTTACTACTTTTAGTAAACAATTGAAAAGCTGAAGATAGTCACTCCTAACTACAGTAAATATAGACTTTTGCCTATTTCTAGCCATTATTAACATCTAATGAAGTAGCAGTACTGATCAAGTACTTTTTTTCTACCAGAACTCTTGGCTTGTAGTCCAGGCTCTCTGTCATCTTTAACAACTAGGGAATAACTTCTAACATGCTTTTGAAGTAAAACTTTTTGTGACAGCTGCATTCAAGAAGTTTCTCACCTCACTGGCCTGCTGCACAATCACGAGTTTCTACTTGATCTATACATCTCTGAATGTGGTAGTGTTTTGCTTTATCATCATTCATTTAAAAACCGTTAAAAATGCATTGCTACCCGTACCTGCCAGTGTTCCTCCAAATCTTTGACTTGCTGCCTTAGTTCTTTGAGACCCATTAGAGCTTCTGCTTCTCTTAATTTTACTGCAATCAGTTCTTCTTGTAGTCTAGCAACATTTTCCTCATCAGGGAGAGCGCTGTTCCTCTGCAACAAGGACCATTCTCTTAAATATGCACTCAAATAAAATTGTGCTTAGTGAAATCCACTCCAAGAATATAGACATGATATGATTACTCTCACTACTAAGTAAACTTGCTTATATGTCCCTTGAAAAATAAAATCACTCGAAACTCTAAGTTCCCAGATGTAGCAAGTATGTATAAATATCTTCCAACTGCTAACTCCAGAAAAAAAATGACAGTGTGCTTTTAGGTACTCTAACTTCCGGATCCTCCAGACAGTATCCCTAACAGAGTACTATTTACAGTATTTTTCACAGATCATCAAAAATATAGAGAAGAATCTGAAAGATTTTTAGATAGTCAATAAAAGTAAAGCAAATGAGGAAGTGAAATTACACCTTTAGAGTTGTAACTTTTACTGAGACTTGCACAAAAGATAACCAACGGAGATTTATTTTTTGGGAAGTAGTCATCTGCCTTTGAAAAGGAGATAAGACATATTAACAAAGGAACCATCCATTAGTATATACAAACATAAACCAGTCAAGAACAGGTCTTACAGGTCAAAGTACATGGATGTTTACAAAAACAAAGAAGACTAGAGAGAACTAAACAGAAAACAAAAAAACTCGGGGCAAGAGTGACCTTGAGATATGAAATCATGTATGAAAGCATAATAACAGAAGTCTGAAAAAAAAAAAAACAGATGGGAAGAAAAAGGACATAGTCTACCTGACCACAGGATCCCTACATCAAATCATTGGTGACCAAATACTCAAAGTTGAACTGTGCTTCATCACTTTCTACCATAGTTCTCCATAGTAATTTTCAGCAAAATCTACTATTTTTGTAGATACATAACACTACGCCGGTTGCCAAGTTTTCTTGAGAGCTAAGAGTGAAGTATGTTATTAACATTAATGGAACACAACACAACAGCCATTGATTGGCATCTTCATGTTGCAAAATCATAGGATCCAAGTATCAGCAACAATAGAGAGCATATTTCTGAATGTTTACTATCAGTGTAGCCACGCAAGCCTTGGTTACTGAGCAGAATTTTCCTAGATTACATGACAGATCACTAAGAGCAGTAAAGAGATGTATTTGTAGGAACTGGAGGGAGTTAACTTCAGTCACTCTCTCATGTGCCTAAAGTCATTAGAACAGGCTGAAACTCTACTGTGTCTCCAAGTTTGTCTCGTACATGGGAATTTTCCCCACCGCTTCAGTTTTTTTTCCACAGTGACACTTTCAGTGTATGTTATCTTTATGCTGATGAAAGTTAAGTAAAGAAGCAGTCTTTCTGAGCATGGAAAAATACTTCAGATCCTGAATTCTTACTGGTGTTTGGTACAGTAAAAACTACCATACTACGAGCCTATTATACTCCCATCAAGCCCCTTGGATAATTAAAAAAGTCAACTCTTGATTCCAGTGAGTTCATCTAATTAGCTAATAAGTTCTGGTCACATTCCTGAGTATACAGCTCTGAAAAATTGTATTTGCTTTGGGAATCATTCCCTCTTGGAAAGTGTGCTTTATGTTTGGTCAGTTAGTGGGGTTTTTTTTCCCCTTTCTATTTTATTTTGCACTTATATTTTTCTTCCAAGAAATGTAAATGTTTGACAGTTGGTTTGGGCACAGTGTGAGCTCTGGCATCAGTTAATTACAAGTTGGGATGGCATTCAAAAAGCAGCAGAGATTTTGATACTGAGCAGCAAAGGTATTCTTTCCCTGCCCATAATGGGATGAAGTGGGAGACACTCAAGAACTGGGAATGATAATGTTGAATTACTTCCTCCTCCTCTCTCAAACTATATAGTTTCACAACACCTCAGTTCTAACCCTAAGCATACTGCTCTTGTTGCAGGACATAATTTTGAAGCAACACGTTTACTATAAAGACTCCACCAGAACCCAAGTTTTCCACTACAGTGAGCTTCAGGAACAGAAAAGTGATCTGTTCTTCACAAACTTTTCCCGTTGCTGACAGATCTTAAGGTTTTTGCTACATTAACTTCTGGTTTGAAAAGCACCTTGTGATTGTGAAAACATAGAAGAGAAGATTCTAGAGTACAATTATGCAAAGAATTACAGGGATCTCTATTCTGATTTTAGTGCTATTTTATAAAGAGGGTCCTGGTTTGATTTACCTTTTCCATCTCTAGAACTTTATCTTGCATCTCCTTCAGGGCACAATGGGATTCTGCTTCACTCAGCCTGGCTTGGACCAGCTCTTTTTCCAGCTGTAGCACAAAGTCTTCACTGTATCGTGAACTGCATTTATGCTACAAAGTTTGCAGAAATATGTTTAGTATGAAGCACAGATGGTCTGAAAGGGGTTTTATATGCCAGATTTATAGTGAAAAGGATATTCAAATGCAGAACATTAGGAATACTGGCTTAAGGTCACAGAAGTACTCACCTTATACAAGTCTATTATTATGTCCATCCCAACTGCTAACAATAAGAACCCTAATGTTGCATCTCTCAAACAACTGCATCTCCATATAGCCAAATGTGTTAAGACCAAACCAAGAACTCTCAGTTCTGATGAGCAACAACTCACAACTCTCTCATTGTTACCAAAACTGAGACATTCTCAAAGGATCTGTGATTATTTTGTGATATGGAGAAAAAGATGCTTTGAAAATACTATCTAGTTACAAGGTTAATACAGGTATCTCTCTTGGTCCTTACTCAATCAAACTCTGTTTTTAAAGAAGCCTTCCGCAATCTTGGGTTAAAAGTAAAGCCAAGTATGCTTCAGTACACAATTACTTTGGTTTGTCCCTTTCTTCCACTTCAACCCTTGGCTCTCATTTGCTCACACTATAGATATTTCTTCTGAGATTCTCCTACAGCGCAAGCCCTGTGGATTTACAAAACCATAAACCAAACAAACAAACCAGGCACAAGTAACAGTACAGCCTCTTCCTCAGAGACAGTATAAGCCTAAAATACACAGAAATCTGGTTCTTTCCATACTGGACTTACTCCGAGACCATCCCCAGCCATTTCCACACACTCAAGCACATTTCCTCAGAAATAAAACAGCAGTTCAGGATTTAAGGTTACTCTTTCCAAACTTCAGGGAGAGGGAACAAACTCACAGTTCAACTCCATTACATTCACCATTAACTTATTTCTTGACTGTTGATTAGCTGGAATTAAAAGTGAGATCTAGCCTTTCCCTTGCTAAAACTCCACTTCATAAAACTGCATCTTTTGACAGATACATCCAACTGGAGATATACTAAGCAGTTGCATGCTTAGCATTTGAAAGCCCCAGTTAACATTTTCCTCCACTCAATAGATGAAAAATAATTATTTTTCTTTAAAAGTCTTTAAAATGACTTGAAATTCACCACAGGTTGCCAGACTTGCTTGACAGACCATTTAAATTTCTGGTTTAGGAATAAAAAGGTATTTGATACTCCCAAAGCATAGTTGGCTAGTTACTGTGTATGCATAGCTACTCTCAGAATTAAGTTCAAAGGGAAATAACTTAATGTAACTTTGGTGCCATTAACTACATTGTGAAGAATAAATACTATACTTGGATTCACAGATGAAGTTCTGTTCAGTTAACTGCAACTTTAACATTTATAGAGTGTTCATTACACTAAAGACACAAGTATTTCTAACTCTATGTTTGCATCAAACAGTTTTCTGCATCTAAAATCAGTTGATAAGATTAACAGGAAAGTCTCCTGTTCCATATACTTCTGTTAGGTATGACATTCCCTAACTTTTAAAGCACAAACCGAAGGCAAACAGGACAAAACAAGGATGTACAATATATAACTATGTCGTGAAGGAAATAGTTTTTCATTTAATTTATACTTCCACATGCCAATTAAGCCCTTCCTCATGGCTTACAGTACGATTCAGACTGAAGATCTACACTAACTGATGTTTGTCTTACAATTTATTTTATTTCTTACACGTCAATCTACAGGGAGCTATAACAAGAGGGGACATATAAAAAGCATGAAAAGGCAAATATAACTCACGCAGACAGTCTTTAGTGTCACTGGGACTGTCCCATTGAAGCACTCTTCATACTCAACTGTGCAGGTGCACACACAGAGACTGCTTAATTTACAAAGAACATACTCTAATATTATTTTTCCCTCATACAATATTTACTTAATTCATATTATTTTCAACGCACAAAAGTGTCTTTGCCTCAGCAAATGGTGGAGATAGCCCTGAGTGGAGTGTAAGGAGAGGGTGGGTAGAAAATGTTGATGCATTCCTACAGTTGCTTCACATGACATGGGATCATGAGTAGTGTCGGTTACACCACACAGACACAGAGCACAGGCAACAGCTCCTTATTTCCTGTCTGTACAAGTCCATCAGATGATACACACAGCAACTTAGATGGACTCTACATTTCTTCTAGATTCTGCTTACAATACATATAGAACAAGAACAGATGCAGTGTTCTTTCCTCACATAAGAACGCCTCTTGTACTTTCCAGGAAATGGAGAGAATAGCAGATTTGAGAAGCTGAATACATTCTGATTTTGCAACAATATGTAAGAGTACTCTAGTTTCAGACTACAAAATTCTAACTGATGTTTGTCAGACAATAAGCAATGGAGAGTGTAGGAAAAGTTACCTACCCAGTTTTGGGCACAAGTCATGCCTTCCTTAAACGTCTTAGAATTCACCTGCCTAAGGAGAATGTTAGGAGTACTAATCTATTTAGCCACAAGTCTTGATATCAAGTCTTGATAGACTGACATAAATACAGCCAAGAGCAAAACATTTTAGTCACAGTCACACTGGTTTTCTTGGCTATGTTGAAAAGATGTCTATAACATAATGCACTAACCATTCTTAACATGATTTTGGCTGAGGACAGATCATTACATTTAACTAAAGAATGCTGAGTACTCTGTACTTCAAATGCCACTAACAGACAGCTGCCCAGATAGCTTTGTTTACACATTTAAGCACTAACTGTAGTACTTCAGTAAATACAGTATTTTTGTTTTCTGCTTTTTGGTTGCAAATCAAAATGTAATATAAAAAAAAATAAAGGGTATTGTAAAATCAAGAGAAACCTTACATAAGGTTGCAAAACTTATTTACAAGCATATATTCCCTATACCAATTACTTTGCACTTAATGAGTATTGGTCATTTTAGCACGAGTTCCTGAAAAGAAACTATGCATCATGGAGCTGCTGTAACAATAACCAAATACACAGCTATAAATTACCTTGCAAAATGCGTTTGCTTCCATCTGAATGTTTGGTCAATTAAAACTCTGTCTTCGCATAATACACTTGGAGAGCCTATTCAAAAATAACATGTGAAGCAATTTTAGGTTGAACTGCCTCATTTCTCAGATTCAATTTTAAAGCATTCAGACTGATGAACTGGATAATCAGTGAAAATTAGAGCATCACTGGAAGAGACTGAGATTTGTGTTCTGAAGGTGTATTTAACTGGCAGAAATCTTTAGATGATTGATTTTTATACATCCAACAGAAGCTACCTTTTTCATTTAGAAACAAGAGAAAAAGAACAGAGGAAAAAAATCTTGAGCACATAATTGTCAGGAGTAAGATAAAGCAAGTTGGTTACCCTGACTCCTCCAACACCATTGCTCTCAGTATGCTTAAAAAGAAAACTTTCCATACTTTACTGAAGTCAGGCACAACTTGCTCTATGCAGTTCTCGATTCACTAGCAGTATGAGGAAGTAAACCACCTTCCTCTTAATCATGTAGTTAGCCACCACACCTAGTCTAAAAGCCTTTGGCAAGTTTTTGTATTCAGAGATTGGACAGATTAGTACCATTCTCTTCAAAAAGTCATTCAAGCAAACGTTTAGGACTAAACTCTGAAAGCACTTCAGAATACAATACAATTTAGAATACAACATTTCAGAATTGTGCAGCATTTCAGCTGTACAATTTTTTTTTCCTAGTTATCAATATTACAAAATTGTACAGGTTATACACTGGTTTTAAAAACTGCACCCAATAGGGTTTCTTTCTACTAAGATATGAGAGTTCACATCCAAAGTAAAATTAACCATAACGTCTACATATCACACATTATTATCTTCTGCTCCCTTTTCTTCTTCCAAAAGACTTTAAATATATCCAGAAGTATGTAGAACACATTTGGCAGCACTTAATATGTGATTTATTACATGATCATTAATATCATTTTCAGGTCACCTGGGAGAAGTACTGGGGTAGAACTTCCATTTCTCTAAAAACCAACGGTATGAACAATCTAAAGAGTCTCAACATTTATTACCAAGTCATCCTGGTTCAATTAAAAACTTCCTATAAATACTTCAGCATAGGAAAAATGAAAGCTGCATGTAATTTGGTGCTGGACTTCAGTCAAAGAATACTCCTCTATACAGCTGTGTATTCAGCATTACAAAGACGTGTTGCAATGGGAAAATTCTTCACACACACACTGGTGAGCATCTTCGATACTTAATCTTTAAGCTACTCAAGAGGTGCTATCAAATCTTACTGAACAGATTGATTAAGTCCTATAACTATTTAAGTACAAACACATAACCTTTATGTTAGCCTCATTGGTTTACCTGGTATTTTTCATAGAATCACAGAATACTAGAGGTTGGAAAGGACCTCTAGAGATAACCTAGTCCAATCCCCTGCTAAAGCAGGTTTATCTAGACCAAGTCACACAGGAACACGTCCAGGCAGGTTCTGAAAACCTCCAGAGGAGATTCCATACCCTCCTTGGGCAGCCTCTGTCAGGGCTCCCTCATCCTCATGGGAAAGTTTTTCCTTATGTTTAAGTGGAACTTTCTGTGTTCCAGCTTTTGTCCATTACCCCTTGTCCTTTCAGTGGACACTACGGAAAAAAAAACATTATCTCGTTCTCCTGACATCCACCCTTTCAGTACTATTTGTAAGTGTTAATGAGGTTCCCCCTTAGTCTTCTCCAGACTAAACAGCCTTTCCTCGTAAGAAATATGCTTCAGTCCCCTCATCATCTTGGTGGCCCTCTGCTGGACTCTCCAGAAGTTTCTTGTCTCTTTTGAGCTGGGCAAGCCAAAACTGGACACAGTACTCCAGATGAGGCCTCACCTGACTAGAGAGGGAAGAGAACCTCTCTTGACCTGCTGGACACACTCTTCTTAATACACCCCAGGATGCCATTGGCCTTCTTGGCCATGAGGGCACATTGCTGGATCATGTTTAGGTTATTATCAACCAGGACTTCCAGGTCTCTCTCTGCAGAGCTGCTCCCAAGCAGGTCACCCCCAGCCTGTACTGGTGCATGGGGTTGTTCCTCCCGAGGTGCGGGACTCTGTACTTGCTCTTGTTGAACCTCATGGGGTTCCTCTCTGCCCAACTCTCCAGCCAGTCCAGATTTTGCCACCAACTAAACAAAACAAAACAAAACATTCCTATTTCTTCTGCCTCATGATTTATAAATGAAATGGGCTGTTTATTTATTTTTTTAAATGCCATTGTGCTCTTAAGAAGTGGCTGCAGGTATCATTCAGCAGCTCTTTTCACACACTCCTATTTACAAATTCATACTCAAACTTCACAATCATGCTGAAACAGACAACTCGATACTGGAAAAAGACATAGATGATAAAATATGTAGGATACTGTATCTTCAAGAATAGATGAACTACACAACCATTTCTAGATTCACTGTGCAATGAATTTTCCTAATCATGAACAAAACTGTAACAATTTAAAAACAAAACAAAACAAAAGCAATATTAAAGCAAATCCTCATAAGGCAATAGTGAAGATCAGCATTGCCAGGAACAAAGCTACCAGTACTAGGAAGCAGCAAAAAGATTTATCAGTGCACTCAAAATGAAATGACAAAATGCCAAAGAAACCCACAGCTTTCTCACACACCTGTTCACATTTCTTGCTCCTACTTTCATGCTTGGAAACAAAGTTAAAAGCTTCTTCAATTTTAAATCCTACTAATGCAGCAGAATCTAGAGAACTGGTAATCACAACCATCTTAACCCTTCCAACACAGTGGCTAAATTCATTCAGACAGTCCTCAAAACCACAGAACTACTCCTTACACTTTCAGATTAGTCACCTACTACGCACAAATCCCTTCACACCCGCATGGACTTACAGCCTCAGTTCCATGCATAGTCAGACTATTTCCCGTAGTTACATTCACATTTATTGGGGGAAAACAAGGCTGCAAGCATGCGGGGTGGGAGGTGAGGCTCTTCAATTATCTGCTCACCTGCCAGTCTTCTCCATCATTGCAACTTGATAAGATCCCCAGCATAATTACAACCATTAGCTTTAAAAATCATATTGCCCATCATTTGACTAGTAGATAAATGTAGCATTTCAGTTTAAGAACTTTTCATTAAATACAGGTAAGTAATATGATGCCCCCCAAAAGACATTCCAAAAGCATGTGTACTACTGTAATCAGCCAGTAAACAGCTGGCTACACAAGATTATAGATATTATTTTACCTGAAAGGTTACAATATATCTAAAAGTTTGGAAAGCATTGCTAGAACACCTCCATGTTCCTAATCATAATTTCTTCATGTTTTTTTTTGCCTTACAGAAACTGCTACAGTGAAATAAAAAGCAGCATTACACATTACAGAGTAACTGCTCAGTAATAATTCCTTGCAACTATTCCATAAGATGTACCTTTTTTACACTGAAATGCATTACACAGACACAATAAATTATTTCTCTAATGTTGCACTTTTAAGTTGTGAATCTCCTCACCATCTTCCAAGATAAGATACAAACATTTCCAGAGTTTTAGTAAAAGATGTATAAAACTGCTACATTGCCTGTAAGGGACCTGGTAAGCAGCACAGTGTGCTGTAGTTCTAAAAAATTCTGTTTCATATACCTGAAATGCCCAGGTCCAGATAAGCACCCGGATACCACTGACTTGAAACGATAGGAGCATATTCACATCAACACAGCTAATGCAGAGTTTATTTAGCAACTGAAGACTGCTGAAACTGCTTCCCTCCCTCTCTCAAGAGACAATACTGAGCATTTCCTAAGTGCCTTAGAGAAAGTAACTTGCATCTCACAGTAACGATCTGAAGTCTTGCACATCATACCACCTAAAACATATGGTTCATACAAACACAGTGCTACAGACAGCTGGCAAAAGTTATTTTCCTGATCTATCTGCACATAAACCCACACCTTTTGCTAAAGTCTTGTAGTTCCCAATTCAGGGACAAGACCCTTCTATTTCTACAAGTAGCAAAAGTAAGTATGCTAGGCAAAAAAAAAAAAAAGGTACACAGAAGAAACACTGTCATGGAAGAGACTGGCCTAAATAAGAAGCTAGGTAAAGATGTTATGAGTACTCAAATCTGAGAGTTGATTCAGAGTGATACAATTTGCAATGGCTAGATTCTTAGCATTAGGAGCTACTGAATGTTTAGTGCGTGGTTCCTTGTTAGTATTTCTTTGGTGGTGGTGTGTTCTGGGGTTGGGGTTTTTTGTTGTTGAGTTTTTGGCTTGGTGTGCTTTGTTGTGTTTTGTTTTGGAAACGAGTAACTTACACCTATCCAGGGTTATTAATCTTATCTATCAGTAACAGCAGTCCAATTTCTGTAATTTTAAGAATGGAAATCACAATGAACAAGCATTTAGAAGGACAGCATGGAGACCATGTCATGACGAGGGAAAACAAATATGAGTAAAAGGGATGAGATGATGTGCTGCCAGGCTCCTTACCCATTGCTGCTGCTGTTGGAGCTCCCTGATGGTATTCTCAGCTTGCTCCAGTTTAGTAATGGCCTCATCACTCTGCTGTTTGATGGTGGCCAGCTCCCGTTTTATGAGGTAGTTTTCCTCAGCCTCCTGGGCCCTTGTCACTTGTCCCTTAGGACATAATTTAGGTTTAAGCAGTTGAGGACAAATCCAAGAAAGTCTGCCTTTGTGATGCTTAGCTGCTTATTTCATCAGATCGGTTTTGCAAACAGCATAGAGCGCAATTGGTAGAAATTTCAGGACAATATAGTACTAAACAGCTGCTTTAGCGCTTTATCACAAAGATCAGTATTCATTTAGCAAGTACAATTGTGTACTTGCATCCAGTAAAATTCCTTTCATGCAATGTTACTCCGTTGTACATGCACAGATTTAAGTTGGCAACATTCGCTTTTAGTGTTAATGCGGTGTCACAGAATCCATTTGTCACAGGAATTTGTATCAAAAAAATTACATTAGGTTAGAAAGAAGTATCATAACGTGCAGGTATTGGGTTTATGTACTTTTAGTAAACAAAATTAAACAAAATCTAGCAAGAGATTAGCTCTATATTTATTCCAACTGAGCAAAGCAGGGACAGAGTACAGCATGCAAATATGCATGCATTGAAACAGTTTGAGGAGGTTTTGAGAGTAGAAAGAGTCATACAGTAAAAGACTAAAAGACTATACCTGTATCAATCTATCTGCCAAGGAAGCACTTTCCTACAAAGGAAAAATGCAGACAGGAATAAGGAAAAGAAAAACTAAAAAACACAAAGGGGTGATAATAGTGGCAAAAAAAGACAAGAGCTGAGAGAAAGACAATTCCTGAGAGAAAGAAAATGCCCAAATTCTACCATTCTACAAACTCTTTGCAAAATTAAGGACCTTTCATGTAAACTAAGGGAAGCCAGCCTAGAAGTTCCAGGAAGCAGCCTTTTCTGCAATGGACTTAACACAGCCCATCTCTGATGCAAGGAGGTCTTCCAAAGCCAGATTTCTAAAAAACTTTAAGTTCTTGAATGGCTTGCTTCTCTAATCATCAAAAGTTACTGATATTTTATCTGATACAATCTAGTAGATAAATGCAAGACATGGCTTACAGTCCATCCCCAACATGAAAGGCAGGCATGATTTGAGCACAAAGGAAACTCCACTAAGCACTGTGGCATTCACGCAGAACTAATGCTTCTAAAAAGATGAAGCAGGAAAGTTAAAGGGTCAATACTGACAGACATAAGGAGAAAATTTCAACTATGACAGCTTGTTTTACTGAACTCTTGTAGTAACTCAATTGAGCAGTTCATAGATTCTCTTCCTTTGCCAAAGTTTTGCAAGAAAGAAATTTTAATTTATGCACACTGTCAAGGACTATATTCTCCTACCCCAGATGCACATTTAATTCATTTCTACTCTAGCGCTCTTTTGCAAACATTCCATTTTTGCAGATTCTACAACAGAGAGCACATCTATTCACAGATCATCTTTGTTCTTGGAATTTTTATTAAAATTCATGTTCAAACTGGTTGGTAAGATCTATTACTCAAAAGGTAATGTACTGTGTTTATCATTAAGATACACAAAGGAAATCACAACTAAATTTTGTAGGTTAAGATGAAGAAAAAATACTTTAAAATAAAATTAAGTTTCCAACAGAAGAACTGAATGTGTTCGTTCATAATTTATGATCTGTGTTTCATATTATGTCATGATAATTATCTTCAGAAATTCTTATTAACAGATAATATCTTCTTCTGAAATATTTTAATTCCAAGCAGAATGGGATACTGAAAGTGAATTCTGACATTTTAAGTATAGAATTTGCAAAAGCACTAGAATCTGGCAGTTCATCATGGACTGCCTAAGAGAAAAAAAATCCTGTTTGAAGTCCCCAAGTTAAGTATAAAAGAAGGATATTTACTATTATAGAACTGCCAAGAGCCTTCAAGCAATTCAAGACAGCTTCAAACTTCTTAAAGAGAGTTTGCTCTTTCCAGTGAAATACATCAGCACTTCTTAATGTTAGAAACAAAGACATTTATAAGGGTATTTTTGGTCACAACTTTCACAGTATGTCCTCATTATGAGCAGCTTTTCAAACTAAATTCAGATATCAATTAATTCGAATTTTATATAAATTGACTGTTTTTCCAAGGAATTGTACCAGGTTTAACATTTGAAGTGCAACATCTTTCAATGATGTCACTCTACTTTGAAACTTTACCATTTTCCTTCCTGCGAAACAGGAACGACTTGTTGGCAACTCACAAGAGCATTCCATTTCACATGTTAAAAGGTAGTTGTTTTTGGTGGTTAAAGTGGACAAGGACATTTTCATTATACAGCAGAGCAGCTCAGATTCCATCTGTTGTCAGACTGTAAAAGACACCATTGGAGAAGGACTTCTGCACGCTAGCAGCATGCTGACAGTAGTTACCATCCATACTTTGTCATATTCAGTCACAAATCCTCCCAACAAAACTCTATTCCAGACTAAATCTGTGAGAAATAAGTCTTAAAAGGTATTCTCACAACACATACCCAAAATTGCAACAAAAATACAAAACTACGTACAACAAATTAATGGCAGCAGACTTCCTGTAGTGGATGTGTATGGTACAACACTACCCTTCTACTGCTGCATTCACTAGCTATGAAGTTATCTGCTTTCATCCCCATCTCTCTAGTGATTTGGTAGGTCTGTCATTTTGCTTCTACATAAAAACACCCAGTAACTTCAGATTTTCAAAACTGAGGATTCTTTCACAAGAATCTCTTTTCCACCCAAGCAGTTCACTATTTCATGCAGTCTTCTGGACTTTGAACAGATGTTTCTAGTTCAAAAAGAAAACAGTACAAAAGTTGGGTATGTCAGAATGTTTGCTTTTATATTCACTAAGAGCCAGACATTACAATCCTGCACATTTAAAAGCACTGACCCTAATTGCTTTGTTATTGCCATTCTATTTATTTAGGCACTGTTAGTAAACACTACAGATTAGCAGGAACAACAATAAGCTATAATTCTGAGATTCTCATTTCATATAACAAAATGGTCATCAAAATAACTTATACAATTTAACAGATTAAATCAAATCACCAACATACTTACTTTTTCTAACGTTTCAATGCGCTGTTTTAGGAGCCTGTTTTCAGTCCGTAACCTCTGGAAGGTAAACATTTCAGAATTTTATTTCTCCAGTTATTAACTGGAAGTTTGATAAAAGCCAAGCAAGTTAACAATATTTTTATTTAATCACACTTGTGAAAAGCAATATAAACACAAAAATAAAATGTGACCTTTTAACATACTTTTATATGATGTACCATCTCAAAAGCTGAGTTTAAATGTCTTGATGCAGCAAAGATCAGAAGCCTTGTGCTATCTTAAAGAATCTGTGTTGCATTAAATGAAAGTGGTATACACCTGCAGGTGAACCACAGGGTTGAGGCTTGACAGCATCCTCCTCATCAACACAGCCCAACAGTCTTCATTGGCACGAGACAAAACTGCACTCCCTGCACTAGGATAAGCTAATGATAGATATAAGGTTTCCTTCCTTTTCCTCCCAATAATTTATGTTAAATTATACAATAGCATTTATTTAATCCATAAGGTTATACTGAGGATTATTTACTTCAGATGTCCCAGAAAGGAGAAGGAATTGTACTGAAGTGCATATTTAACCAGTGCATATTCTATACCAGTGCATATCAGCAGTCAGCATTCAGATAAAGTCCCCTGTATCCCTAAGCACAGAGTACCCATGAGTACTACTTCAGCAGTGCTTTGCTCTGGCAGGCTGAGGCAAATGCAATATGCTTGGTTTTCACCCTCACTAAAATGACAGAGCTGCTTAGCAGAAGTCAGTAAGTCAGAAATAAGGTCCTAAAGCAGGACCTAGGAACAGACAGCTTTCGATTTTTGGGTTTAGTTGGTAGGGTTGGGGTTTTGTGGTTGTTGTTGTGGGGGGGGAAGCAGAGAAGGATTTGAAATAAGTTAAAATCCTGGAATGTGAAGTTACAGACATCTTTCAAGTGATTTTATTCTTTCATTTTCTGCAGAAAGCTGCTATGACAGCAGGTCCTAATGCCTTGCTGCCTTTACAACAATAACAAAATGCCTGAAAAAGCTTGGCACACTTGTTCCCAGGTGCACACCAACGTTTTATTAAAAAAACAATGCCCTAAAAACTGATATCGAAAGGCAAAAATCACAAGCAGGAGACAGGAAGAAGGAAGGTTGTACCTCACTCCATCTAAGCTTTACATACTACATTTGCCCACCACTTCTCCCACTGCCTTTTCTCATGGAACTCCCTAAAAACATGACACAAGGAAGCAAATCCAGATCAAAGACCATTCTGGGGTTAAAAAAAAAAAATAGGGAAAAAGCAGCAAAAGCCTGTTTATGTCACAGAAGCAAAAAGATGCAGCAATTAAGTGCATACAGGAAATAGGTTGGTTAGTAAAAGGAAACAAACTGCACTGGTAGGGTAGACTTTTTCCACATTATGTATCAATTGCAGAAGCTCCAAAAGAAAGTGGCTGCAGACCATTCAATCTTGAGTCCAATATATGGGAAAAACCAAGATCTCAAAATCAATGATAAACCACTCCTTTGCATTCTGATAAATTCTATCTTAACGTATATCTTAAAACCATCCTGTGTGGGACACCTACCTCAAAACCAGCATATCTGGAACCTCTGACAAATAAGGCTATCTATAACAACGCTTCAGTCAGCAGAAAAAAATGACATCATCAAGTACAGTAGAGTTTAAGATTTTTCTTTAAAAGTCCACCAGAAGCCTCAGTAATTCCACTAGTGTCCTCTATGAACAGACATCCCAAATACAAATACTGAAAGAAAATAATTTAGGGACCTCAATTACATATCTGGCTTCATATACCGATCAAATAAGTTACCCCGCATCTAGGAAATAAACTGATCCATAAATTAATTTTTTTAAGCTCTCTTACTTTAATTTCAACTTGTTCTTCCATTTCTTTTGTCTTTATTGTAGTATATTCCTTTTCTAACCTAAAATTTAGAAATAGTAAATTATTATTAGAAAAATTGCAGGTAACAGAGACAGAGATCAGTATTATTTCCTCTGTTTAAGTGGACAATTGAAATGTGTTCCTGTAAATATTTAGACTAGATATTAAATTTAAACACAAAGATATCCGTAGACATGAACAGACTTTGAACCAGCGCTCTACAGTGTGGGTAATTGCTCATATCCATTTACAGTGGCAATTATTTGTAGGTACTCTGTAATAACCACGCAATGTAATGATGCAACAATCAATTCAATAGAGTCAGCCAAAAAAAAGAAAAAAAAAAAAAAGAGAGAGCTCAGAAAGCCTGGGAGACAGAATGGCACAAAGAGATTTGAGACAAATATCTCATACAGCTTTGGCCCCTGTCCAGTAAACCACAAAATGGTCTTAACTGAAAAAGGTGGAAACAACAAAAAAAATGAGATAAACAATGCCTCTACAGAAGGCAGTCAAGGAAGTTAAGACTCAGAATGGCAGGATTTTTAAACTACATATTGGCTTTCAGAGAAAATGTCTTCTAGGAAAGCTTTGTTACTACTTCTGTTCTAGAGAAAGGCTGCCCACTCTGTTGCCTTGATCATAGGCCGCTGACAGAAGGACTGGCAAACTCAACTTGAAAGAGTCTTAGCACAACCTGCAGGGCAAGAACAGTGAGTGTACAATACATTGCAATCAACTTTGCAAGAACTGTCAAACTTAGCCCTGCTGAAAAACAATATGTGCAGCTTGGTTTGTTGAAACACAGTTGATCAAAGGCAGAAAAATGAACACATGCAACTAAAAAAACCTTAAAAAAACCCAACACCAGCAGTATGCTCAGGACCTCAGACCCCAAATGAAAGTTATTTTACAATTATCAATGGTATTACAATGTTTCATCAATTTATATTTTAAACAGCACTAATCTTCTCCATAAATGCACACCTTAGCACTACGAAGCCTGTTTCAGTTCCTGAATCACAGAATCACAGAATCTTAAGGGTTGGAAGGGATGCCTTGAGAACTTAGGCCAGATCATAAAGTTTAACCTCCTTTCCCTATTTTGGCCTCAAAAACCCAAACAACCTCCCATGACAACACCATCCCTCCAGCTTTTTCTATTCAGAAGTGCTGTAATTCCCCACAACTTGCAGCTTTCTTCAAAAGCTTTTTAGGCTACTTTTACAAAGGACAGCTACACTATATTTAAAATAAACAGCAAATATTGCTTTAGAAGAATTTTCTTGCAGACAGAATACAAAACACACACATAAAAAAAGATGTAAAATTTAAAATGAAATCTGGAATAAGCAGTTTTAAAGATAAACAGTAGCTCTTAACAACAGTATAATCTATTTTCTCAAAACATTATACCTACTTTTTCATCTTTTTTGCATTGTATTTGACTTGGTAAGATGCTTGGATTAATCTTTCTGGACCACTGTCAAACTGATGTGGAATGACCTTTTGAAAGTGCTAAAAGCAATGAGAGCACAAGATTACAGGTAATTAATAGCCATAAGGATATACACACATGCACATTACATATTTCTGACATTTCTTACAATTATTATAACCTTAATTTACCTGTAACATTCCTTCCATGTCAAGTTGCAGTAATTCTGCTTGGTTCATCTGAAGTAGTGCTAAACCTACGCGAAATACTATCTCTAAACCCTGAAAACAGAAGTAAAGAAATATCCAACAATTACTTGTGGCATTCTCAACAGGACAGAACAATTCTACTATTTACTAATGTTGGAAGTTTCACCCAGTTTATCAAACAAGCAAAAGGGCTACTAAAAATACAATAAAATAAATAATAATAATTTTTAAAAATCAACAAATCAGTTCTAGGTTTCTTATTTTGTCCCAAGTACAAGTAGTCCAGCTATTTGTCCTTTGCCCATCATAGTGGGATTCATTCCACTACCTAAAATAATGGTTTT
The DNA here is from genome assembly GCA_013401255.1 of Urocolius indicus. Classification (NCBI taxonomy): domain Eukaryota; kingdom Metazoa; phylum Chordata; class Aves; order Coliiformes; family Coliidae; genus Urocolius; species Urocolius indicus. The sequence continues at coordinate 44,693 of WBNH01000154.1, read as the reverse complement.
TAACATGGTTTTTACTGTTGAAATAAAACATATGACTATTGAGTAGTTACCTCAGACATGAAAATATCAAATATTCTCGTTGCAATTGGTAGTGGAAAAGTTGTAAGGAAAATAGTTAAAAACCATGATGATGCATACATAGATGTGTGGAAACTCTGAGACTGAAAGTGCACATAAAGTTCTGGAAGATGTTCCTGGAAAAGAAGACAAAGAATAAAACAAACGTTAAGCTTCTGCTGGTAGCCTGAATGTGTTTGACAAATTTTGGACAAAAGAATTGATATTTAGTACAAACAGCGTCTTCTTAACGCAGGACTAGGAAGCGTATTACTCATGATTGCCAAGAGCCATGCAACGGAAACCCCAGTATAGAACACCCTACAGTACTTCTACCCTGCAAAACAGAGACTGTAAAAACACTTCCTTATCCTAATAGGGATATACAACCCTGTGACCTCCTAAGTCACATCTAGAGTGGGCTACAAAAAAGAGCTGGAAAGATCTAGGCCATGGTTGGAGACCTAGGACTTATTTGCCTCATTAGCATCCCACCTCAATCATCAAGTTAGGAGCTGGACTACAAAACATAAACCTATTTTCTTCTCTCAGCCCAACCAGGAAGAAAGTATTTTGTGTCCTAAATTCTATATATGAAGGTACCTCCCCGTTTCCATCTTTTAAAATAGCTCTAAACTGACTATGAAGACACTGACTTTCAGAATCTTCAAACCAAACCAAATTAGGCATTCATGTGCTTACAACAGCATCAATACAAATCCTCATGCTTCAGTGTTTAAAGACAAGCACCTGCTGACAAATGTTAAAAAAGTAGACCACACAGCCATGTGCATTTGCTTCTGAAGTTCTGAAACTAGCCACTGTCAAGGGAAGAACCCACTAGCCAACAGACATGCCTGCTCTTGAACTAGAATTCCCGAGCTCCTTACTAATGGTTACTGAAGAAAGTTTGATAGATTTTGTATGTACCTGTATCATGCATTCAAACTGGTACATACAAAGGCCCAGTTCAGCCATGCTTGGTTTAAAGAGTTCTCGTAGTCTGTAATCTTGCATTAATTTAACAAACACACAGAATGCCTCTTCTTCTGGCATCTACATTAAAATGAAACAAAACAACAGTAAAAACTCTGGACAAATGTAACGATATATGAGAATAAGTGCCTGGGAAGGTTTAGGTTTTGGGTTTTTTGGTTGCACGCACAGTTGAAAGTGTTTGGTTTGGACTTTTGGTTGATGGTTTGTTTGGCTTTCTTCTTATTTTAAGGTATTTATAACCAATTACTATCACTATTACTATTAACAATTACTTATTACTATTGAGTTCCATCAAGCGATTTCTGAACTAAAATGGAAATTTGCAGTTTCTTATATTATACCCTACTTTGTCATAAACCAAAAGGCAGTAATAAAAGGTAGCTTTAAGATTATTGAATCAACTGTAAAGTTCCATTTGAACTCTGAGGAGATTCAGTGTAACAGAACAAGAAGTCTGATAATAGTTTAAACAACATTTATCAAAGCAGCTTGCAAGTCTGCAATCTCATCTTAGGTTTAAGAAAGAAATGTATTCTCCCACTCATAGTAACTTCTTGGGAAATAGAACCACAGAAAATAAATCTCACTTATATATGAACAGCTGCCCTTGAACAATTCTACTGTAATAAAATGATAAAGGAAAATTATCATAAAAATTCCCAAGTAACCACCATGATGTATTATTATGCATTCTAGCAGGGATTTTAATGGTTACCATATTTTTACTATCATGTTTACCTGCATGAGCAGTAATCCAACTATAAAAGCGCTGCCTTGACAGTATCCAACCTCACGATCCACCAACGAATAAGCCTAGGAAATAAAGTTTTAAAACTCTCAACAATGAAAACTTTATTATAAATAAAAAGTAATCATAGTTCCTGATGTTATTATTGCTAATAACTTACTAGTGCTCTCCCAAAATCCAGTGAGAATAGAGATTCTATTCAGAAGTTTCAGTCAGATATTCTAGTTGCTACCTGTTGCTATAAAACATGTATGAACTCTGCTCTCTGGCAGCCTATAAAGCTAAAACTAAGGCATACCTAAAAAAGTACAGACAGTTTTCACCTACAGGGATTTACCAAAAGATGAGACATACAAACTGCACAAGGCTACTGCTTTTATAGGAGACAGACCAGACAGAAATGCCAGTTCTCTTCAAAAAATTATGTTCTGCAGTGTTATTTACACAGGAAGGAAATGCAGTCATCTCCACACATGTTGCATCTGAGGGAACTTACTATGATTTGGAAGTCTAATGACTTGTATGGAAAAGTCTGGCTTTCAAAATTTAAGCTCTAGTACAATGAAGGCAAAATAATACAAACTTAATTTTATGGTGGCATTCTCATTTTGTGTTTGCACACTGTAACAAGTGCATGTCAGCTTGGACTTGCTCCTTCTTACTGCCACTTGCAGGTTCCAAAACACTTGAAAACCGAGTGCTAGTTCTAATTCACAAAGCTCTTGTTTTGGTTATCATTGTGTACTTCATGGAACGTTTTATTCCACTATACTATCAGCAGTTTGTATCTGACTTCGTTTTAATGCAAACTTATCAAGTTTTTGAAATCCCTTATAAAATAAACCCATGAAGTTTAGGGAGAGAATATCCAAAATCTGCTTTGAAACTGGAATGTAATTTCTTGAGCCATCCTATCATCAAGTAAAGCTTAAGGTTTTTCTTTAAATTCACTCAAAACTGATGCAAGTTTGCTATATTTTGCAAAGTTTTGTGCTTGTTCTTGCTAATGCATTTTCTAGGGCTGAAATACTGACTTACCTTCATTACATTGAACAAGACCTCCTGCCCAAGGCTGTCTTTTTCTTTAAAAAAATCATGTTCAGGGTAAGTTCTAGCAATGTCCCTTCTTATTAATTTCTCACAAGGAGACGTCATTTTTAAAAGCTCTGAATACTGATCCTTAATTGGCATGCTTTGAGCACTGCATAGAAGCTGCCACACAATTGCTCTGAAATGATGAGGTATCCCTTTTCGAACAAGCTCCTAAAGCAAAGAGAGACACAAAATCATTTATATTGCCTGAAAATATAAACATAAGCCCGAAGAATAAAATACGTCAACAAACTAAGTTCCTCACAGCTTCAGAAGATGTTTACATCATGTCACAAACCAACTACATGGGTTATAATGTATAAACCTCAATTTTAGTGTGATAGATTGTTAGTTGACAAAAGACATTCTGAATAATCTTTAGTGGTGAAATTAACTAAAGGAAGTAGGTCCCTAGTCACAGTAAGCTATCTGAAAAACTGAATGTTCAAGTAATTTTAAAAAAGAGCTCCAATTAGCCAGAATATAATAGTTATTTTTGTATGTCACAAAAGATGACTGAAGAGAATACCCTTATATTTGCGGTGATTGAGATATGCAAAATGACCAATTCAAAATTATTTCCCAGACAAGTAAACGATAACAAGAGGAATTGACTGTAGCACTGACAACTGCAACCAAAAAAAATATTGCACAGTACTGTTATCAGAAGCCATTTAACAAACTTGACAAGATGTCTCTAATTTCTCTGGTATGCCAGTATTGACAAGTTCTCTTTTAAGAAAGTATTTAACTGTAGTTACAGAAGCTATATCAAGACAAAAAAAAACCAGAACAGCTAGGTATTATACAATATAATCAGATTAATATATCTAAGAATCTGATACTTGTGTTTTCAGAAGACTCAAGCAGAAAGTAGTCTTGTTAACTACTTTCAAAGTATGATACGGGATGTTTACAGACTTATCTTAGTCGCAGAAAGTACCACTAAGACAATCTGACCTAGAAGGCTGTCTCTTCAAGACAAGAGGGTTCTCTTAATGATGTTTTGTACCTTAAGAACTGTAACCAAACATCCTATCTCCTAGCTTCTTTCCCTTGCATTTATTCTGAAGACAATCTCCTATTCCACAAACTTCCTCTTTTTCCTATTTATTCTAAATATTTCTCCTACCTGTGCAAACATGAGATTAATTAATGCAACAGTAATAACTGTTCCAGAGACTCTTGCTTTCCAGGATATTTTGTTAAGCTTGAACTCTCCTGCAGGAATTTCGCATCACTGATCTCAGTTTTCTAACATACCTAAGATATTCAGCCTTCTTCAGAACTGCCCTAGTAATGCCACTCCAACTGTTTGTCTTGTCTTTGACAAAACCACAGACATCATGTTATTTCCTAAAAGACTTCCAATTCTGAGACAACCACCTTTAAACATCAGCTTTCCACATCTGTCTCTACCTACCATTTGTCAACAACATACAATTAGATTGTAGATCAGTCATCTAAAGCCTCAAGGGCCACTGATAAAAAAGCATTAGAAAGTGGTTTCTTGCTGTAAGTTACCATTCATCTGCTCAACAGAATAACAAGGCTAATCCCTCCAATATTCCAAAAGGAACAGCAGGAAAAGACACCCACTAAGCTGCACTAAAATGATGCTGTTCTATACAGAATCAACTTTCCTGATGAAATCATCATCCTTCTGAATCTCTCCATAAACAGGGTATGAGTTCTGAAGAAGATCAAAAGACATAAGGATGGAACACGTCATCTATGCAAGGAAGTATATACATCCATATCTAAAATTTAGAAAACTTACTAAATATCTAATAAGACCAGCTTTTGCAGCCGTGCTGAAAAACACTTATTCTACTAAAGTCATACGTACTGGCACAATCACGAAATAGGATGTTTCATCAGAAAAATGAAATGACACACACAGGGCTGACTTTCCACAAACTAAACCAAACCAAACAATATTGATGATTAATCAGCAAAGGAAAACTCACTAGCAACGCAATTAAAATATTTAGTGAAAGTCAAATAACTCCCCAACTCTTGGTCAGCTGTAAAGACAAGCGATACTTGAGACACTTGTGTCTCGAGTGTTCAAATGTAAGCAGCTCCAATCAATTCTGTCTAATCAGATCTACTCATTACCATCTCACTTTTCTTTTGGTAGGCTCATGTGGCCTTCTTCTCAATGGTTTTTGGGAATACTTTTTCCCTATGCAAGCAGGAAGTCTTGAATTAATTTTCTTCCCTTGTTTCTTCTCTCAAGTCATGTCCTCTCTTCACAACAGCTTCACATAAAAGATACTTTACTTGAGCCCATTGTTCTGCCCTCCCACAGCCTATTTATACACACACACACTTCAAGCTGCTCAAAAGATCTTGAAATTTGTATTCTGCACATAAAACTACCAACTAGAGCCAATAAAGAACCAAAGCAGAACAGACTTGCCTACGAACAAAAAAATCCCATGCTGCTGTACTTGCTGCCTCTGAAACACTGGCATGTTCAAATGCCCTAGATGCTTTTTAGTTTTGATTTGAAGTGTAATTGAATTCCCTGGCTGTACATGCTCACAGCTAACCCAGACTGGACACAGACTGTTCCAAGTTCATCTGATCCACTTAGAATTTGGAAAGTATGTGTTCTTCTGCTTAAGGTCATCCCTGGGGTCAACACAGTTGACAAGCACAAAAACCTGAACTCAGAGCCTCACACAGTGGAATTACCAGCTTTCTGACAAGGATACTTTAAAAAGGCAGCTACTCCGTGAGAAAATAATCATAGCATCCATCTATCAGGGGCCATTAAGTGGGTTTTCAGTAATTCCATTTTGGAAACAGGAGACAAATCTTTTCTATATTCATGGGAATATCTTATTAGAGCTAGACTGAAACCTTTAGTATTCAAGATATAGTAAATAAATCTAGTAAGAGACATTTACTGGGAAAAACAGAGTCTGGTAACAGTTACAAAGGAAGCACTAAGGCTTAGGGATGGAATAAATTTAACTGGAAGCTTCTGTAAGATATTCATTTTAAAAATGAGACCGACAGCATCACATCACATTGCAAATATATCCAACAAACCAGTGTCCAACTATTACCTTAACTTGCTTTTCCTTCTTTTTCCGTACATCTTCCCATTCATTCACAATTCTCCCCCACAGAATCCATGAGTCTTCTTCAAGATGGCTGAGATTGCTAGAAGCTGATGAACTAGATACAAGAGAAGATCCACTGTTTCTTCTTGACCCATTTACTGATCGCAAGGATTTGCTATCTGTTTCCAAGAGTCTGCAAAGAAAGGACACAAAAATGGAATTCAAGTTCTTCTCATCACACCATCGTTTGTTCCGAAGTCGGTTGTTAGAACCTCTTTAAAAGAACACACCCAAACAATTTTTTTTCAACATCCATTTGTACTAAATTTGAAAGAAGAACTGGTCAATGTTACTGTTTCTTCTTCAGATCAAGTAATTCTGCAGATGGAACAGCTCACGTCACAGCATTTTAAGAAATGGATAAAAACAACACTAAGAGACGTGAGGTTCTAACACAAGCATTTTGCAGCCTCATGAGTTAGATCTTAATAAAGACACCAAACTAGACAAAGCACAGAAGCACTGCAAGTCCAAGCTCTTTTACGCATTCATCAACTGGAGATTAATAGTCCTACAAGGAAGATGTACAACTTTTGTTTTGAGGCCTCAGTACCAGTAAGAAGGCTTTGATTTCACTAGCAACAAAAATCCCAGTCAGACTAACAAAGAGGACATAAAGAAGTTAAATATCCTTAATGACAGTGTCAAATATTTAAGTACTGCACGAGAGAGAGAGAGAGGAATTTTAAATACAAAACATTAGCCTCTGGAAAGTGTACCTGATTACACTTTTGTTTTAATTGTGAGTGCAAATACAGCCAGAATAATTAAAACCTAGAACAATTTTAAAACAACTGACATTGGCTGAAAACTGTTCACAAAACAACTGTTTTAGTAACGTATGGAGAAAAATTCAGACATTAGGAACGAGGACCAGGCAACAAAAGTGGTCAAGATGGCTAATGAATTAAAGCGTGGTGCTCACACATGAGAACTTATGAAGTTATCAGGCAGCAAGGTATAAAGACATGCCAAGTGCTGGACAAGTTGCTGAAGAGACTTTCATGCTAGCTGGTTGCTATGGCTATGAATTTTGCAAGGAGCTGGTGATCCTGCATAAAAAGGTGTGCTTTGCTTAACCTCAGCTAATAGTGAGCCCCATCAACAAAGGCAAAGTTTTGAAAGCACATGTTAGGTAAGAATAAGAATTCAGACTAAATTAAAGTGTTTTGCTGTATCAAGAGTTTCATTTGTACTTTAACTTCCAAGAATTCCAACATCTGTAAATCAGAGTGATCTGGTTGAATAACTTCTCAGTGCACCTGCACAAAGTTTACTCCACTCCCCTCCCAACTCCCCTCAGCATTTCAGCAAGGTCAGGGTTAGGTTTAAGACATTTAAGAAATTATAACCTGAATTATAGTTCCTGAGACAGTATTCAAACCTCAGCACACTTATAATTTTTGAGCTCTCTGTTACTCATAGAAGCTTTCCCCTTTTCCCAGCTTTCACCTACCAGTGTTTGTGAAAGAAAGGCAAAAAAGCAATTTAATTCATAAAGACCACAAGTACAGTCTCTACAGTTGTATTTTGTTTGAAAAGGGGTTAAATAGCAATGCCTTTGAAAACAAACAAACAAAAATCTAGCTTTTTCAAGATCAATTTTAATTTAGTCCACGTTAATGGAATACAGAAAGCACTGTTTTGAGGAAAAAATAGAGAAGTCTACTTTTATGTTTAGAAAGCTGGGCTATACACATTCATAACAAAAATTCACAGTTTGGAACTCTTCCCTTCTACCCGAGACAGTGCCTAAAGATCAAATTCAAAGTAATCACAGAGGAAAAACAAGCACAGAATAAACATTATGAATATAAAAACAAGGTTCTAACTAGTAACTTTCAGTTTTCACAGCTTTCTATAGAGGTTAAGTTTTTGTAATTTGACCTTACCTGGATAAACTCATAATCAGGAAATTCTTTTTACAGTTAAGTAGCAAGTTCTGTGGTGTTTAGTCACTGTTTTCTTTCACTTAAAACTTTATAAATGATTTACTAATGCCAAACAACTCCAGCAGGACTCTGGACCCAGCTTCCTTGTTATTCTGAGTGGACTTTCAGCATAATTAGATTACAGAGTGCTACAAGACATAGCTTGATACAATTTGAGTTCTTCCCATTTCCATCTGTTTAACTAACTTCTATTCTCTCTATTGACATAAAAGCCAACAATGAGAAGGAAACCTTTAAAAATATCCGTCACTAGCAACACTTCCAGCAAACAAAAAGAATAGCACTCTGTGTTTAGAGTACAATTCCTTGCGCACAAAGTGCCATTGTGCTAAAATGCAGATTCAAACAGTTCTGGAACTACAGTGCACCTTGCATCAAATCTCTGTATTAAAGTGTAGTATCTCACAAGAAAATGTACACTTTGTAGGATACCCTCTGATAGTATTCACACACAAGACTAATGTGAGATTCAACAGCAGCCCTGGCTACAAGTAAATAAAAGTAGGCAAAATTTGCTAGCTTATTCACTCAATGATGCAAGCTGACTAGAAAAACAATGCCCAGCACACCCAAGCTCACATTCTTTCAAGAAGCAGGCTAGTGCAACTGAAGGGCACAGCAAGATAACTCTGAATGTAAAGAAAACACTCCAACAAAGACAAGCAGTCCAAAAAACAGGAATGGATGCTTTTCAAAGCAGTTAGGCACTTTGTCATGAACAGAGCAGAATGCCTCATATGAAATGTAAATTAGCTGTCCTAAAAGAATTCAGCATTTTTTTTCTTTTGATATATTTTATTTTGCACAATAAAAATTCAATATAGTTCATCTTTGAAGGAGAGAATCTGATAAACCACAAGAAGAGAATGAAGTGGTTCTACAAGCCACAGAATCACAGAATCTTAAGGGTTGGAAAGGACCTTGAAAGATCTTCTAGTCCAACCCCGCTACCAGAGCAGGATTACCTAGAGTAGGTCACACAGGAACTCATCCACGTGGGCCTTAAATATCTCCAGAGGAGACTCCACAACCCATCTGGGCAGCCCATTCCAGTACTCCATCACCCTCACAGTGAAGGAGTTTTTCCTTATGTTTCTTTGGAACTTCCTAAGTTCTAGTTTGTACCTGTTACCCCTTGTCCTATCATTGGACATGATTCATAAGAGTCTGGCTTCATCCTTCTGACACTCACCCTTTACATATTTATAAATATTAATGAGATCACTCCTCAGTCTCCTCTTCTCCCTCAGCCTTACATCACAATGGAGACACTTCACTCCCTTAATCATCTTTGTGGCCCTGTGCTGAACTCTCTCCAGCAGCTCCCTCTCCTTCTGGAACTGAGGGGCCCAGAAGTGGACACAATATTCCAGATGCGGGCTCAGGAGGGCAGAGTAGTGGGGGAGGAGAACCTCTCGACCTAATCACAACACCCTTTCTAATAGATCCCAGGATGCCATTGGCCTTCTAGACCACAAGGGAACATTCCTGGGTCACAGCCATTCTGTTGTCCACCAGGACCTCTGGTCCCCTTCCCCTATACTACTCTCTCAGGGATGGAGGTGAAGTCTGTAGTGACCCGAGTCCTCGTTCTTGCCTTTTTTGAAGACTGGAGTGACATTTGCTTTCCTCCAGTCATCAGGCACCTCTCCTGTTCTCCATGACCTACTAAAGACGATGGAGAGTGACCTAGCAATGACTTCTGCCAACTGCCTCAGCACCTGCGGGTTCACCTCATCGGGGCTCATGGATTTAGGTACATGCAGATTGCTCAACTGATCCTTAACCCAGTCCTCACCAACCAAACAAAACTCTTGACTTCCTCTGGACTCTGGGGCTCCTGAGGACAGTCTCCAGCAGTATGAACACAGGCAAAGGTGGCATTCAGTAACTCTGCCTTCTCTGTATCCTCTGTCACCACAGCGCCCACATCATTCAACAGTGGGCCTACACTGCCTCTAGTGTTAGTTTTGTCTGCAATGTATTTGAAGAAGCCCTTTGTTATCCTTGACCTCCCTTGCAAGGTACAACTCCAACAAGGCTTTAGTTTTCCTAGTTGTCTCCCTACATGCTCCAACAACAGTCTTATATTCATCCCAAGTGGCCATCCCTTCCTTCCATGATCTATAGACTTTCTTTTTCCACTTGAGTTTGCCCAATGGCAAACCCATGCACATCTCCTGGCTCCCTTTATTTCTTACCCACTGGGATGCTTTGATCCTGAGCTTGGAGAAAGTGATCTTTGAATAGAGACCAACTATGTTGGGCCCCTTTACCTCCTAGTACCCTGTCCCATGGAATGCACCCTAGCAATTTCTTGAAAAGTCCAAAGTTGGCCCTGCTGAAGTCCAGGGTTGAGATCTTGCTTGGTATTCTGTTCCTACCACACAAGATCCCGAACTCCACCATCCTCATTGTCACTGCAGCCAAGGCTGCCCTCAGCCTTCTCCACTTCAACTAGACCCTGCTCGTTTGTGAGTGTAAGATCCAGTAGTGCTCCTCTCCTAGTTGGCACATGCACCTTTTGCATCAATTTCACCTTCCTTTCTCAGTCAAGATCTAGACAGATAGAATAAATTCCCTGTAAGTGGTATTGCTGTTAGGCTACAGAGTATCAACATGACCGAAGACACTGGATGACAGTGGTATTAGCTCCTTGTGCTGCCAGTTACTCTTTTCCTCTACTAAATCAGCAGAGAGAAAAAAGGCAAAAGCGCCTCACACAGAGCACCTCAGCTGCCTCAGTGTGAAGTCCAGCCTGTGAGCAGAAGGTAGTTTGAACTAAACTGCCAAACTCTGCACTTCACTGCATCACAAGAGATAGTAATCTTCAGTACAAATCATTCCTGCAGTTGTTTTCTAAGTCTAAAACCTATCTGGAGCTCAAGTTCTCTTTTACAATCAAGCTCTCATGAACTACTGAAATATATTTGTCAAGTATAACTAAATCTTGCATGAGGCCGATAACTCAGAAGTCCTGCCTCAACAATGTACAATTAAGTACAGGTTTTGAAAAGTCAGCATTAAGAAATCACAGAATCCAGTTTTATTTCTGAGACTGACACTTTGCAATCACTAAGCACAACAAGAGCAATTGATCCAACTGAAAGTTGCATCTTGAACTGTAGAGGGTGCAGATAAATACACATTCATGGAAAGGCTGCCAAGGAAACAGTTGCTTACTACAAAAAAAAAAAAGCCAGAATTAACAGAAAGGATCTATTAAGAATTTACTTTTCACTGAATTAAGACATTATGCATCTGCCACCATTGGTGTAACAGCAGGAAGATGGCTGAAACCTGTTCTACCTCTGAACATAGTGGATTATAGAGTGGAAAGCAAGAACTAGGTAAAAACGTGAAAAACAGAAAATGGAATTCAGAAATCTTTATTATTTCAAAACACTAATAGAAGTTATTGTTTTGATCTAAGAAGGTGGAGGTTATGGGAAAGTCTCATCCCTTCTATTTTAAACTGGATGCTGAAAATCACATGGCTCCAGCGTAATTTCTTAGAATTAGTGGTAGTTGTAATCACTCTTGTAAAAAGTGGGAGAAAATCACCTTTTAGAATTCCTCAAAATCAGAACTTGTAAAAATATAGCACAAGAACACAAGTTCTTAAACCTTGGAGCCTTGACATGGAAATTTTGTGCCACAATGTTTCACCTAACCTCTGTTTAAGAGGCTTTATGCTGAAGTTGCATTAAATCAATTTTAGTCTCATTACTATACTTCAAAGATCAAAAAATTTTCCATTCACCTGTTCTGTTCCTCAAGTTTAGCAAGTAATTCTAAGTCGTCCGGACTCAGCTGTGTTGGTGAGGATGGTGATAATGCGGGTGTAGACAGCGTGGTAGAGGAGGATGTAGTGTGTAAGGAGGCAGATGGACTTGCCACCTGACTGGCCATTTGACTGACTGTGTGCGATACGGTGTTCTTCACCCATGAGAGGGTAGAGCTCAGTTTTCCTGAAACCTTGTCTGTCGCCACCTGTGATGACAAAGAAAAGATGTAAAAGATGGCTTTAGAACCTTTTTTTTTCAGTAAACTTGCCACAATGAACAACAGGAAAAAATACACAATATGCATGAGGTGACACTGAGATTATTTATTTCTCCAGGACACCCCAAGCTGTCAAAAGCAATACAAGCATCATCAGCAATATATTACAAATTAACACACAAGTATGCTGCCTAGTTAACAAAGAAAGTCTCGTAAGAGTTCCTGATGTATACTCACAGAGCTTACTTCTGTAGTACAGAAATACCACAGCATCCAGGATCAGCTCACACTTCCCATTACAAAAGTAAATAGAAATAAAATCTTATTTTAAAACACCTTGAAAAACTAATAATGGTACAGAAACTGAAGAAAAATGGGTACAGAAACAGTCAAATACTTCACTGATGGACACTGGAGTAGTACAACAGTGAAAACACTCCAGACTACTCACTGCTCACCTTCATTAATCCCTACAGTGTCAGGACAGAGGAGGAGAGGCACCATATTTCTGCTGTATACCAAAGCAAAAGATTCTTTAGCACATGCAGAAAATAATCACAAAGAATTTACATTCATGAATCTATAAGAGCTCCTCTATGTCTTACATGAAGGCCTCATTCTGCCAACTCTTCTACAGCCTCACTTTCTCTTCAGGTCACTCCCACATCAAGTGTCCTTGACCCCTGATCTCTTCAAGGCTTTCTTAAATAAATGTTTCTTGTAAAAAACAGTTATTATTTAACCAGTGATATTTCTGCAGGCCTGCAGCAGGGTCTCCCTTATGGCTACAGCAAAGATGCTCTGTGCTTGAGTTATAAAGTTTCCTGCCCTTTGCTACTCTCCGCTACTGTGGGAAAGAGATTATAGTCTGTAGCAGCAACAAGGACAGCCAGATGTCACTGTGCCTGTCCCAAAATCTTACCCAGGTCACAGCAACAGGTGTAACTACACAGAGATAAGACTTTTGCCTATACCATCACCCCCTCCCCAAGACATGACACCTATGCCACTTCCACGCTCTTCTGACGTATCTTGTGCTGAAACACTCGTACATGTAAAGGTGCTCTACTGGGGCTCTCCGGTGCCACAGAGTGAACTGTAGGCAGCAGTGATGCAAGCTCTGCTCCAAGTGCCTGTACCCACCAGATCTCTGCAAGCTCTTCCTTGCTTCCACTGAGCAGCTTAGGGTGCCAGTTCCCCCTTAACAGTATTTTTGGCTCAGCTCACCTCAGCCAGTTCAACTATGCAAAGAGAGCTGGTTTCCTTTTTATTTCCAGCACTTTTCAGATGCTTGAAATCCAAGCATGTTTGAAGAGTATAGAAGGTAGTTTGCATTGCCTGGAAAGCACACCAAATCATCAAAACCATCATCAGGATGACCATAAGTCATTATTAATTATCATTAATGTGGGATCATAACCAAAGTTAACTCATTTTGAAAATATGCTTTTTTTCCCCAGAGAGGTCTCACTCAAGAACCTGACAATTAAGGAAGATTTTGAACACAGATGCTGCTCCTGGCCCACACCCAGAGACATCAAGACATCCCACTGAAGATGGTCAGGTCTAAAGACAAGCAGGTAGGGGTATACCTTCCTGCAAACCTTTGCAGGACACGGGGAACTGAGCAGGCACCATCCAGGTCCAAACCAGGTACACTCATTCAGACTCCAAGCCACACTAACAGCTACACTGCTCCCAGCTTGCCAACCGACCAAGAGCACAGGAAGAGTTCACTTCCATCTGCCTGCCCAAGACCATGTAGTTACCTCTTAAATAAATGTGTGAATTTTGAGTTTGAAAATATTTATCTCTAAAAAAGATGACGGGAACAAACTCATTACTTAAAAACCTCCTACTCTGCTATAGTTTCCAGGGAGTAAGACAGAACTACCTTCACTTCTCATCCATCTGATCAGTCATTAGGCAAGACAAAGATCTGTCTGCTACATATTTTAAGCTACTGCAGAGATAATAAATGTTTATACTGTGCCCTCGTGGCCAAGAAGGTCAATGTATGAAACAAGACATGATGAAAAAAATAGAAGAACATAAGCATGGCCTTACTAAGATTTCATTTGTTATTACCAGAATTTTAAACAAATCTGGTAACAGAAGTTGGTGAGACCCTATCTTCAGGATATTACTCCTTTCCTTTAGATGATCAGCTAAAAGGTCAACTTTCAATTACACTCAAATTCAAAAGAGTAAATCAGTTTCTAAAACGACTGACTAATAACAAACTTTACTTGTGAGCTACAAATTCATTGCAATCTGCAGCTGCTGGCAGAGATCAAGTAAAATCTAGAAGTTTCAGAAGTGAGAAGTGTATCCAATTCAGAAATTTCCACCCAGGAAAGTTGTCTAAGTTATTCAATAAACCCAGGTACACACCTCAATGCTCAATTCTTTTACCACAATCCCTGTCAATATTTGTGGTCTTGCAGTAATACTCATATCATCCAATAATTTATTTACCATATCCATGACTGGTCTCCACAAGCACTTACAGTGTAACTGGACACAAGTATATTTTTGTGGCTATGGAAGGTCTTCCCCTACACTATTGAAGGCTGTAATAGTGCTCCTGCAGCCTTTTCTGAGCACAGTACATAAGAGACCATTAACTTCCCTAAATCACCGACTAAAGACAAGGGAGCCAGCTCTTTAGGAAAATGACATATCTACTAATCATCAAATGAAATCAGTTATTTTATTATTTTTAACTTTTACACTTTTATTTGAAAATATAGGCCTATCTGCTTCCTAGAAAAAGACCTACTAGTGGAAAAAAATGCAAGGAAGATCAATGAAACACAGATGACTTTCAGTGCCAGTCTGACATCAAAAAGATTACGTGAAAATCACAAGCCCATTTTATCATGGTCTGCAAGTGTCTTACTATAGAAATTTAACTTGCCTTTGTGATTTGTCTTTCTAAAGACACAATGACAATTCTTTGTACAAAGGGCTGAGAAATACTAAAGCTTCAGCCAAACTCAAAAAGTTCCAAAGTTCCACCACTTTTTTTTTTTCCCCCAGGGATTAAACTGTGGAAGGAAAAACAATACAGATCAGACAAAATGACACATTTTGGTAACAAAACCCATCAGACACAAGTAAAAATTGTTCTGACAACAGAAAAGAAAGACATTTGGCGGTGGCTTTTGCTGCTTCCAAAACGGAAACGAATACAAAAAGGTGAAGTGTCCACGGTCATTCTACCACACCACCTTACTTTTTGTCCAGAATAAAGCCCAGCCCTTGTATCGTACTTCAACTCCAAATACGTGATACCTGCCTCACTGGGCCTCAGGAGGATTACTTTTGCAGACAACTGGTAAATAAAGTTGATGGTTATGCAGCAGGCCGAAATAATAGAGACCATGGAATGATCCATGTCAGCATGACCAAAAGGAGATCCCTTTCCTCTCTGCCTGAGCGTTACAGCTTTTCCTAGGCCCTCCCAGGAATACCATTTCACAGCTAACTGAAAAGTTTCCAGAGTTCACAGGAAGTTAAACAACATTAAGAGTAATTAAGGAAAAGCCAGGATTCACCACTGCTGCTACCTTGTGAGAATATAATTTGCATACATGCATACAAAAAGACCACAAGTACACAAAAAGTGAGCAATGCAAGACAAGAGCCCCTACACTGTTACTACCCATTTATTCCAATCCCTGTTTGCTGGAGAAGGAAAGGACTCACCACAACCAGATGCTTAGGCAGACAAGACTACAACAACAGCAAGACAGTATGCCCCATTTAAAGGGATCAAAAACTTAGCAACTGATGATGTTGATTGTTACAAAGATGGATGACACAAGGCTTTAACCCACCATGCTATCTAGATACTTCAGCGATACCTTCAAAGCCTTCAGAGACTAGATCTAACAACTCAAAATGACATACTATTGGGTTTTTTTTTTTTATTTAGGTTTTTTTTTTCCAAATTATAGTTATTTTAATTGGGACTTGGGAAAAAAAGTGTATGTAATAAAGGCAAGTATAGGTTGTTTGAGAAAAAAACATTCATAAAGTCAGAATGCTTTCTTTGTTGTTGTTGTTCTCAGACAACCAGAAGATTTTTCTTCCAAACTACGCACTTGACACTTAAAATGATTCCTAAAATATTAAATTATATTATGGCTAGTCCTTCAGCATTACGATTTTTTTTTTCTACAAGAAAACAAACCAGGAAGAATAAAAAAGTGTAATCATAATATTATGTATGCATACCTCTACTTAGCCATTTTCCCCTTTTTAAACTGTGACTGAACCTTGAATTAGCAAAGTAGAAAACTTTGTTTTTGTTGAATTTCCTTGACTTAGCAAGGTAGCCAGTTTTGTTTTCCAAAACTCACTGCCAAAGGACTTCTAAGTTTTATTACTTCTCCATTTATTATCAACCCTACTCAGAGGATAAACTCACAGTAAGCACATGTCACTTCCTCCATTCCTCTTGTAAACTTCAAAAGACTTCTCTCTCATCTCTTCCTTTCCATGAACCCCCTTTCAACCATTCCACTCACCAAACAACTCCTGCCCACTTCTTCAAAAGCAATCAATCATGTCCACAGAAGACAAAAATACGGAGAGCAATGTAAAAAAAAAAACAACAAAAAAACCCCAAAACAACAACAACAACAAAATCCAAGCCACAAAGCTGTAGCTCAGGAAGTCCCTAAGCCTCAGCCTGGGGGAGGCTAGGAAGAGATACAGGCAGGCAGTAGGACTGTTCTGTTGAAGCTTTCTTTTCCAAACATGTTTCTCAGAGAGGTACTGTTGGGTGGACAGTCAGTGATAATCGCTACAGCTTCTCTCATCCCAGTTTATCAAATTCAGGCAATGCTAATAATCAATTCATAATATTGAGTGCTTTTCTCCTGATTATACACCTGTTTTTCACTGGCCATCTGTTTCTCCTCCCAATCCTTACTTGAAAAAGGATTCATACCTAAATATTTCAAAATATGCCTTAAATCTTTCTCAGTGTCAATACAGAGCTGTATAATCACAATCAAAGCAGAAACTGCACACTGAAAGAAGGGAAGAGAAATAAACAGGTGCACTTATGCAAAACACTACTTAGTGTGACTACTAGAAAACCAAAAATATCCAGTTGCCTTGTCATTTAGGAACATGAAATCAAGGAAATTTTAAAAACAGTTATAAAGGTATTAATCTTCTGACAAATACTTCTGGGGATAAGGAAAACACAGTGAATATTGCCCACTCTTTTCTCTACAGATCTAATTCCCTTCTATGCATTTTTAGGTGAAAGAAACAAAACGAAACAAAATCATATTGTCCCAGGCTGTAAATAAACACTATGTCTCCATACATTGTTCATGCTAGAAATTCAAAATTAGCTGCCAACTTCAGAACGCTGAAAATTAGTAGGAATTATACAGAAAAACAACTCAAGGAACTGCGGTTGGAGTAAATAACAAGTAGCCTGAACATTAATATCGACTTTCCCCCTCATTATGTAATCCCATCCATCCCGGCAGCAGGAGATGCCAGTACATGAAATCTCAGAAGCAGCACTTAAAGATGATCTTTCTTTCAGGACAGAAAGACCCACGGGTTCCCGGCTCAACGTCACTCCCATAACACGAAGAAAGAAATCAGCCCCTGCAGACAGTCCCGCTGAAGTGTCCCCGGGCTGAGGGCGGCCGCCCCTCCCCTCCCCTCCCCTCCGCCACTTGCGGCTGCGGCCACAGGGCGCTTCCATCCCCGAGTTGCCAACTACCCACTCGCGTCCCCGGCGCAGCCTGAGGGCGGCAGGAGCCGAGGCATGGCGACCCCGCGGCTCCCGAGCCGGCGGCAGGGCCGCGTAGCGCGGCCTCCTATCGCGCGCGCTCGGCGCGCTGCCCGAGGGGCGCGGGCTCGCCCTGCCCGG
>WBNH01000154.1:6078-26700 GCA_013401255.1 Urocolius indicus | reverse complement strand
CCCGCGCCCCCCGCCCCCCAGCACGGCGGCGCGCCGGCCGGTGCGGAGCGGGCTGTCCGGTGGCGGCGGCGCCGCGCCAGGCTCCCGCGGAAACGGGCCCGGCAGCGTTTCTGGGTTTGCCGGCGGGGAAGCACGTGCGCTGCCGGTGGCGGGGGAACAGCGCCGCTGCCCTAGTTCACGGGGGGTTCTGCGGTCCGTGCCATGACGGCGGGCGTAGGTGCTGCCTTCTTGCAGGTCCCCGTGCTACGTCATCACTGCTGTAACAGCAAGAGACCCCATAGCCACAAGCCGCCCCTCGCTGCAGCGTTCCTGCTAACCCTCGCGTCCCCCGCACGCCCTGTGCCCCCAGCCCTTGCCGTTCACAGCAATGGCAGAGCCGGGCGCTGCTGCGGCACGAGGCAACGATGCGTGGTGTCTGCTCCCTCCGGGCTCTTTCGGTGCAGCCTCTGCCTGGGGGCTTTTGTAACACCGTCTGTCTGTCGTACGTTGCACATGACAATGTTTTCGAGGCGCACCCGCTGGTCTCAGGCAGGACAGGCCCTTATGAATGTTTTAGACACTTTTCGGCCAGGTGGCGATAAGGTTCCGCAGGCAGTTGAGAGACTGTGCCCAGGACAGCTCACCACCTAATAATGACCCCATTTGCCATTACCCTCCTACAATGAAGGGTAACAGACCCCTAGACAAAACCGTACAGATCTTGTCTATTGTAAGGATTCTGATAAAAACTCCATTTAAAACAATAATTTCAAGACTACTAGAACACGTACCATGGTCTCTGTACTGCTTTACAGCCAGGTACACAGTACACTCTTTAAAAGCGAGGAAGCAGGAACAGATGATATAGATAGGTCTTCAGTATAACCATTTAGCACTGTTGCAAATGGAAGAAGAAAAAGTGCAATTGCTATAAATGACCACACAGGTCAGTACAGTCACAGACAGAGTCAGCTGCAGGCAAACACTGGAGTTCTTCTCCCTTTTTTCCCTACTTATGGGAGACGCTACTAAAGTCTATTATATTTCTTCCAAACACAAGATGCTGCTCTAAAAAGACCTGTGTGATACTTTGTTCTGCAGAACATATTCAAGTAAACTCACCATATACAGTATAATGGAAATTAAGAAACATCGTCAGAGGAAAAAAATACCCAAATGTACTTTTTTTCCTATCAGGAAATGTTATCAATAAGAAATATTTCATTAAAGCACAGAAAATATTGGCTTTTACCTCAACAAGTTCAGAGCCCCTATGAACAGCAGTCACCCTTTTAACAACCATCGTCTCAGAAGGGGAGATTTGCCCAGCATTTGAAAGCAATCAGGGGAGGGGTTCATAAGCTCAGCCGGAGCCTCCATGTTTTGCGGGGTGACAAGCAGGAAAGCAGATGCAAGTGTCATGGGATCACAAGCTGATTTTTGTGATGGGGAGCTATTTCAGGAACAAAACATCTTCTCACAGAGAAGAATAAGGAATGGTGGGGTTTCTTCTTGTTTAACAAGACTAATGAAGTCTTGCTGAGCTGCTGAGGCAGTTAAGCAGGCAGACTCGGAAGCAATGACACGTGATGCGTGGACATTAGGTGACAGCAATGTCATTTTTATCAGTAGAATGATATTTCAGTGATCTGTCGGGCGACAGGGCCTGCTGTCGACACACCGCAGACGGAAGGAGACCCAGCCGCTGTGGCCCCACTCCGCGGGCAGCCGGGTCCGCAGCGGCCGCCGAGGCCGCCTCAAGCGCGGTGCCGGCGCTCCGCCGAGCCGGGAGGGGGCAGCACAGGCGGGCGCCGGGGCCGGGCCGGCCGTTGGCGTCCCGCCTCGCGGGCCAGGCGGGGAGCTGCGGCTGCGCAGTGGGCGCGGCCTTTTCGCCCCTGCTGCGGAGCGCAGTCGTCGTGCGGAGCGGGCCCCGGCCTAGGCCTAGACCGGACAGTACCTGGCACGATGGTTAGTACCGGCCCCCGCGGCTCCCGCGCGGTGCGGGGAAGCTCTGTCCGTCGCTCTGTGGCCGCCGCGGGGCTCCGGCCTCCCGGATGGAACCCGATTGGGCCGGGGCCGGCTGCGGCGGCTCCGGCGTGGCAATGGCAGCCACGAGTGCTGGGGCCGTGCCGCGGGCCGGCACGGCGGGGCCCGGCCTCGTCGCGTTACCGTCCGCACTGCCGCCCTGGGCCGCGCTCTCCCGCCGCTGTGCGGTACCAGCTCGGATCCTCGGCGCGTGGCGGCCGGCCCGGCGTGTGTGCGGGCAGCGGCGCCCGGTCTGACGGAGCCCCCCGCGCCCTGCGGCGGCTGGCGCCTGGCTGCGCAGCTGGGGAGTGCGAGTGTCTTGACAGACCCACCCCCGTCCTGTCGCGGGGCCGAAACGTCGTTGGCAGGTGTTGGGGAGCCGTAGTCCCGTCGCGGTGTCAGCAGAGCTTCGTGTCTTTGACCAATAGCGGGGGGCGGCAGGAGAACCCGCCTCGGTGGCAGAACTTGCCATAGAAATAATTGGCTGAAAGGGAGTGATTGTAAACGAAACTTCTGGGTTTCATCTGAAATCATGTGGAGTTTTAGGGAGAAGCGTGCATCCTTCCTGCGGGAAGGACAGAAATTCCAGGGTTTCATGTGTCGAGTGTTTTTCCATTTTACCTTTGTGATGCTTTTAAATTTAAGCGTAGACCTAAACCTGTTATTTTATTCCTGACATCACTACGGTTTTATTCATAGTACATTTAGTTAGAGGGGTCTTGACTTATGTGGTTATGTGTTAATAACGTGTGGTTGTATTTTTTTATCCAAGGGGTTTGTGAAAGTTGTCAAGAATAAGGCGTACTTCAAGAGATACCAAGTGAAATTCAGGAGAAGGAGAGGTATTGTTAAATTCCCTGTATCGTGTCATTAAATGTCACTTATGAACATTCCTACTTTTTCACATGTTCCCCACGCTACAACTTCTTTTTCAGAGGGAAAAACTGATTACTATGCCCGTAAACGTTTGGTAATTCAAGATAAGAACAAGTACAACACCCCTAAATATAGGATGATTGTGCGTGTTACCAACAGGGACATCATCTGCCAGGTAAGGCCTGTGGCAATGGCTGCCTACGTGTTGCCTTTTCAGAGGGACATAAATGGAAAGAGGGATGCTGGAAGCAGAAAATCAGTTCTACTTGTGTCAACATTCTTCAACAAGCTTATTAGTAATAGAAGATTGTCTTGTTTTAATGATGCTGAAAGAAGTAGATTTTAGAGGGAAGCTTTCTGATTTTCTCTTGTTGCATTTAAAGTGTTTCAAAAAGAGGCCCTTTTTGGTTGACCGAATTCAACAAAGTTGATTACGTGACCTGTCAGCCTTCCTTGACTGTTGCACTGTATCTAAAGGTGTCCTCTCTCTTCTAAGCAGTTTTGTTCTGAGGTGTTAGGTGGATCAGGTGAAGCAGCAAGGCCTTACAATGGCTTTCCAGTGAGATGACAGGAGATTGGTAAATGAGAATAGCAGGCATTTTTTTTTTCCAAGTATGGCGTTGTGTGTTGCATCTTACATAGTTACTCACTGGGGTTCACTTTCTTGTTTCATTTTCAGAATGTTTTGACTAATTTTGATGTTAAAAACTTTTTTTGTTCTATTATGAATACATGCTGCTAAGCTCAAAACAGCAGCTAAGAAAGTTTAACTGCCATTTCTTAATGGAATCTGTTGAGAACAGTAGAGAGTGCAGGTTATACAGTCAGTTCAGAAAAAACTATATGACTTTGATGAGGTTACTAAGATCAGTAGTGCCTTTCCAGTATCTAGGAATCCTACAGAAAAGGGGTAACTTTTGGATGTAGAAAGGAGGTGCGGCAGTCAAAAGGAGAAGGTTCTATATGTGGAAGGAACAGCAGAAACATATCCGATAGTATCCTGTCTCAGGAGACCCCTGAGATGATGAAAGTCTCAGCCCCATTAATGAAATCATTCTGTAAGGTTAGTAAGAATGTTATCCGAGACTGTACAAGATGCTGTTTGTGTTTTTTTCTGAGGTGAGTTATGTGTTGTATGAGAACTACATGCAGGAAGTGGGACAGAATCCATCCCCATCCATAGTGATTCTTTGAAAGGCTGCTTTTGTAGGCAGTTTGTCTTGCTGTATGTGCAGAGGTAAATAAAAATTGCTGCTGGCTACACTTTCTGTGGCCAAATACAGATTTGAATTCGTGTATCTGACAGACAGGAGTTAATTATGCCCTTTTTTTAAAGATAAAACATAACCCCCCGAGCTTGCATGCAAAGGCTGGCAGCTTGCTGGACATTTCTATACAGAACTATTGTTGGTTTAAGTAGATGTCAAAAACCCAGTAAATCAAGCCCAGAATTACTGTGAGAACACTAACATTTGTTTGTTGTCAGATTGCTTATGCCAGAATTGAAGGCGACATGATTGTCTGTGCTGCTTATGCCCACGAGCTGCCAAAATACGGTGTGAAGGTTGGCCTGACCAATTATGCAGCAGCATACTGCACAGGCCTGCTGTTGGCACGCAGGGTAGGTATCAGCTTGTCCGGAAGTTGCTGTTCTGTTTTTCTTTCTTCAGAAGCATATTTCTAGAAATACGTGTCTCTGTGACCTTCTCTAAATAATAACTTCTGTTCTTTATCATATAGCTTTGATGGGCTCTTGTGGCTGTCAAATCGGTGAAAAGTAGGACAGCGCACAGCTTCAACAGCACTTAAGTTTGGTGGAGGGAGGGAGCTGGGATAAAAACGAAAAAAAATGTACCTTTAAGAGGTTGAAGACATGTAGACAGATCCATCCATTTACCGTACTAGGTCAGGGGTAAGTTTTTAGTTCATTGGGGTACCTGTTGGAATAAAAAGTTGAAACATTGCAGACATGCTTACAATGGTGGTTGTTAAAAGCTCTGATTATTAATACAGGTTGCGTAATTTTTGTAAAAACATGAGTTTTCTATTGCAAATTTGTGCTTTAAGGTGATGATGATTCTTCATTTTGCCAATAAATGGAATTTCAGAAGTGCCTTTTTCTTTCCCTTCCTCACAGCTTCTGAATAAATTTGGCCTTGATAAGATCTATGAAGGCCAAGTTGAAGTGACTGGTGATGAGTACAACGTGGAGAGTGTGGATGGAAAGCCTGGTGCTTTCACCTGCTACCTGGATGCAGGTCTGGCCAGAACTACCACTGGAAACAAAGTCTTTGGTGCTCTGAAGGGTGCAGTAGATGGTGGTCTGTCTATCCCACATAGGTAATGTAGTCTGTTTGGAAGAATTCCTGTAGAGCTAACCTGGGATGCTTCTGTATGTGACAGTGTACTTACACTGCCATTGCATGTTGCAATAATTTTGATAATGACCTGGTAATGATTATGTAGCTTAGGTTCTGGGGTGGGTTGTTTTAATTGGTTGGTTTTTAATCCACAAGTGCAATTCTGATACTGCTGCTGGGAACCAACTATCAAGAAATGCTATTAAACTTTCAGAAACTAAAGAGCTAGCTTATTGGTTCTAGCTAAAATCAAGTGATTGAGTGCACTACCTTTAGTATTAAGTCTTCAGCAAATTGTGTGGATGTATTAATTTCACTGAAAAACTGTACCTACCAGGTGCAAAACCACTGATGTTTGCTACCGTTGTCCATACAATAGGTCTGAGCAGTGCATCTGCACTTAAAATTTTCTACATGGAAGTTTTAACAATACTTGTCATAGGCTATGATTGACCGAAACAATATTTCTGGCAGTGTTCTCCAACATGAATGCTGCAGTTGACTGCTTCTTTGTGCTAACAGCAGTGCGGAAAACAATCTCAGAGCTGTTGTATATTTTCCTACCTTGTCCCATATTGTCCTTTTCATTCTTGAGTTAACTGTCCTTTGTTTTCAACTTGGCTGCTATATGATGATGTTCCCAAAGACTGAGCACATTGTAGTTGGTCCATGGTGTGTATGTGATGTGCTGCAGTGTTTTCAAGACGGGACTGATGGCAGCTGAGACAAACTCACAACTTTAATTCTTAATTTTCTCTTAGTTTTTAATCAGAGAGTCCTGTCCCTATGTTCTTGGTCATTTCTGTGTGCTCTGAACTAGAGCATTTGACAGTCTGTATTAATGTGACTGTAACTGCTGTTTCACAGTACCAAACGTTTCCCTGGCTATGACTCGGAAAGCAAAGAATTCAATGCAGAGGTTCACCGCAAGCATATCATGGGCCAGAATGTTGCAGATTATATGCGTTACCTGATGGAGGAGGATGAAGATGCTTACAAAAAACAGTTCTCCCAGTACATAAAGAACAATATAACACCTGATGGGGTAAGATTTATCTGGCTGGCTCTTGTGCATTAATAGAGATACTGAGAAGTCTTGCATAGGATCATAGAATGGATTGGTTGGAAGGAACCTTCAGAGATGATCTAGTCCAACACCCCTCCAGAAGCAGGTTCACCTAGATAAGGTTGCACAGGAATGTGTCCAAGCAGGTCTTGTAGACCTCCAGAGGAGAGTTCACAACCTCCTTGGGCAGCCTGTGCCAGGGCTCCCTCACCTGAACAGTGAAATAGTTTTTTCTTATGTTTAAATGGAACTTTTTGTGTTCTAGCTTCAACCCATCACCCCTTGTCCTGCTGCACAGGTTAATGCAAATAAGCTTGATAGATAAAATAATGGGATTCATGTTGTATGTTAACCAAGCGTGAATTTACAGGACTGCGTTCTAGACTGGACTACTGTTTTCTGATACAGAAATTAAGTATCTGTACATGCTGCCTCCTCATGCCTGTCATTTCAGCAGCTGTGGTGGTTGCAGCTGTGAGGATGTGCTTGGCAAATCTGGTTTATGATTTTTGTGACCCTAGAGGTAGTTCTGGGCCCCAGGTGAATATAGAATAGCCCAAGCTAACTCTATTGTAGAAGCTAGCATCTCAGGAAACTAGAGCATATAATACATCTTATTCTAGTACTAATTCTAGAGTATTTTGTACGAAACACTAGAAGATATGCAAAATCTTGCACTAAGGTGCTGCTTTAATACTTTCAGATGTTAAATTCCTTTCAGATGACTGGTCTCACTGCCTGGTACGGTCTTGCCTGGTTTTCCCAATCAGTGGCCCTGAAACTGGAAACAAACATTCTCATGTCCCCTTCTTAGGCTGTGTAAAACATAACTTCTTTCCTTACTCCTTCATTGCTATAGGTTTGGGCAGCTTGTCTTTGTAAGTTTTGCTGATGTGCAGAACTGGGATCTAGTGGTCTTAATTAACCCCCAACAAAGGTATTATGAAAATTGGTGCCATTAGAGAGGCAGCACCAGAGTTGTCTTTTGGTCAGAGCATCATTGGTGCATCTCTGGGGATGATTCAGGGACTTGTCATGGTTCTTGCAAGACTCGTTAATCTGTAGCTGCTTTTACAACTTCTACTTTTTCCCTCTTACTAAGCAGCTTTGTAATGTGTACTACAGTAGGGCCTGAAAAGTGGTAAGATTATCCATCTGACAGAGTTTGTGGGGAATAACTTTGTCTTAACAAGTAAACGTGAAATACTTCATTATAGGTAGGATAACTTCTAGACTGCCGTTTAATTTAAGTGTAGGGAAGCCACAGCACTGAAACTAGGCTTCAGAAGAAATGGTATTTCAACTGGAAGATGCTAGCCTGTCTTTGTAAGACTTGAAAGTAGTCTGTAGCTACTCTATGGCTTTGTTTTCCTAACTGTAAAACAAGGATAGAATTACTTTCTCCATTTAAGTTAGGGATTTGGATATTTCAGCTGTTTCCATAGTGATAGTAGGAATTTCAGTGTGCTGTGGCAGTGAACTTGTCTATGAAGACAGAAATTGCAAGCTGTAGTGTGATTACAACTTGTTTCTTGTGTACATGCTGGGAAGGGTATCTTGGATTTCTTTGTATGATCCTGCAGATGGACCACTATGCAGAGTTTAACCCTTTTTAATTTTTTTTTCTTGTAAGATGGAAGAAATGTATAAAAAAGCCCACGCTGCCATACGGGATAACCCAGTGCATGAAAAGAAACCCAAGAGAGAAGTCAAGAAAAAGAGGTAAAACTCCCATCTGTTTTAACATGATGTCAGTTCTCTGACAAAGTAATGTAATTCACATTGTAGTTGTGTCGAAACTCGCATGCTTTTTAGATCAGGTTAAGATACCAGCATTTCTGTCAAGAGTGAACTTTACTGGTAAGAATATTTAAAGGAACTTCAGAGCTCTCACCTGTATTCGGTTTTATAAGAGGAGGATGCTTGTGGCCTGAATAGCTGCAACACTTCTGTCTTCAGATCTTGGTGTTTTTAGTGGGAAAGCTGCTTCTCTTCATGTGAAGGCAGGCTGAGAACAAAACTATTTCAGAGGTCTGGTATAAAAAAATAAATCATTGTCACTGTGTTGGGCTTGATACAGTCTTAGACTCTAGCCACAAGACAGTAATGAGCTTACCTCCTGAGGAACTGAACTTCTGCAGTCCAGCCCTTTTTGTGGTATCTAAAGTCATTACATGGAAATAACTCCTGTTGTAGAAGTGAGAGTATGTTCTAGCGTCACACTCATTTTAATGACAGTCCCCATGCACCACAGCTTTCTTGACTCCACTTTGCTTACTACCTTGGATATGACACGCACTTTGCTTTCGTTGCAGATGGAACTGTCCCAAGATGTCCCTGGCCCAGAAGAAAGATCGTGTAGCTCAGAAGAAGGCTAGCTTCCTCAGGGCCCAGGAGCGCACAGCTGACAGTTAAAGACAACTTCCACAATTTTCTATGAAGCTTTGGAAAAAGTGGCAATAAACTTATTGAGTAAGCAATTGTGTAAGACTGTCTTTTATGATCCAGATGTTCTATAGCTTTTTGGGTTTCTTGCTGTTTTAAAGTACTGCATGAATTGAACTGCTTTGGAGAGGAGGCTTCAAAATCAAGTCAGGCACTTGGGCCACACGAACCCCATGCAATGCTCCAGCCTTGAGGCAGAGTGGCTGGAGAGCTGTACTGCAGGAAACACCTGGGGGTATTAACTAACAACTTGCTGAACATAAGCCAACAGTGTGCCCAGGTGGCCAAGAAGACCAATGGCATCCTCACCTATATCAGAAATCGTGTGACCCGCAGGACCAGCGAAGTGATTGTCCCAGTGCTGCTGGTGAGGCTGCACCTCAAATACTCTGTTCAGTTCTGGGCCTCTCATTACAAGGAGGCCATTGAGGTGCTGGAGCATATCCAGAGGTGGGCAAGGAAGTTGGTGAAGCGTCTAGAGAACAGATGCGATGAGGAGCAGCTGAGGGAGCATGGAGAAGAGGCTGAGAGGAAATAAGATCATTCTCTACAACTACCTGAAAGGGAGTTGTAGCGAGGTGGGGTTCAGTCTCTTCTCTGGAATAATCAATGACAGGACATGAGGAAATGGGTTCAAGTTGCTCCAGGAGAGGTTTAGATTGGGCATGAGGAAGAACTTTTTCACTGACGCGTAGATATGAGGTGCCTGAGCGACATGTTTCGTGAGGGGCTTGGTAGTTTGGGTTAGTGGTTGGACTTGATCTTAAAGGTCTTTTCAGACTGCAATGACTCTGATATAAATTATTCCTTAAAATACAAATTTGTTGGGTGTGACTACTATCAAAGACTCAATATGAGAACTTTGTGATTCTCACTACAACGGTATTTTAAATTTTGGAAAAGAGCTTTATGTAGCCTTCAGTTTTCTTTCATCAATAGTTAACACTGGTAACAGAAAAATGCAGTAGTCACAGTACGGTCTGAACTCTGCTCCAAGGCAGCCTTAGGTTTTTCAGGAACACAAACGGTGACAGTCTCAATGTGACTTAAATGTCTATTTAAGCTTCCTGTGTAACTGAGGTAAGCACTTCCCTGCACTGAGCTCCCGCTTCAGGCTGCTACTCAAGCAGGTACTTAAGCTGAATACTTAACATGATTTAGTGACTGGACAACAGAATTCACTTTAAAGTTGCATACATACGCTTAAATACAGAGGCCTTGACTTGACTCCATCCCTTGCAACTCAAGTTCACTAGGCACTGATTTTTCCCACTAGAATCACAGAATGGTAGGGGTCTAGTCCAAGTCCCCTGCTAAAGCAGGTCCATCTAGATCAGGTCACACAGGAATGGGCTCAGGCAGGTTGTGAAGACACCCAGTTATCTTTCCTGGGCAGTGTGTTCCAGTGGTCCATCACCCTCACAGTGAAAGAGTTCTATATTTACATGGAACTTTTTGTGTTCCAGCTTCATCTCATTACCTCTTGTCCTGTTGAGAAACACAGAAAAAAAGGATGTCCCAACCTCCTGATATACAGTATTTATATACTTGTAAGTATTAATGAGATTTTGCCCTGAGTCTTCTCCAGACTAAACAGCCCCAGTTCCCACAGCCTTTCCTCCTAAGAAAGCTGTTCCAGTCTCCTGATCATCTTGGTGGCCCTGTGCTGGCTTCTGCAGAAGTTCTCTATCCCTCTTGAACTGAGGAGCCCAGAACTGGACACAGGACTCCAGATGAGGCCTCACCAAGGCAGAGCAGAGGGGGAGCAGAACCTCCCTCAACCTGCTGGCCACACTCTTCTTGATGCATCCCAGGCTGCCATTGGCCTTTTTGGCCACGAGGGCACATTGCTGGCTCATGTTTAGTTTATTATCAACCAGCACTCCCAGGTCTCTCTGCAGAGCTGCTCTCCAGCAGGTCAGTCCCCAGCCTGTCCTGGTGCACAGGGTTGTTCCTCCCCAGGTGCAGGACTCTGCACTTGTTCTTGTTGAACCTTAAGAGTTTCCTCTCTGCCCAACTCCCAAGCTGGTTGAGATCCCACTGAAGAATCCCACAGCCTCTGAAGAATCAGCCAGTCCTCCCAGTTTGGTGTCATCAGTGAACTTGCTGAGGGTACACTGTCCCCTCATCCAGAGTGTACGCTCAGACGTACTGAACTTGGTTGCACAGTTAAAACCTGAGTCAAGTAGGCTACACGGAGGAATGTATTGCTTTGAGACAGTGACAGATGTCAAGTACTGCTATTGAAAGAGAAAACAAGTCCTGTGATTTGTTGTAAACAGAAGTGTATTTTTTCACAATGAAACTCCAACTTGATGCAACAGCAAGAAAAAAATGAAGGTTCTATATAACAAACTGCACTATTAAACATTTTTTTCCATTTGTTCAAAACGCCCAACATCATTTTGGGTTCAATAATCTCTGCCCAAATTACAGTCAGATTTTTTCCACCAAGAAAGTGACCACTTTACACTAGTGCATTGCTGGCTACAGATACTTATTAGCTTGTGGTTACAAGACATTATCAAGTTAGAGACAATAATTAGCATAGTAATTTTTAAACTAAACTGGTGTAATTTACAAAACATTACACTCTTAACCCAGGCTGCATACCATTACTTATGTGTAGTATGGAGAACTGACTTGATGTTGGTCTTGCATTTCAATTTAATCACTCAAGGAATGCATTTAACACAGGATACCTAAACCAATTCACGAATTGGAGCTTTTCCTTCTTACCTATGCTCAAAATGATTAAAGGACCATGATTTAGAAGTATATGGAGAACTGCCACTGCAATTATTAAAGACTGAATTACTTCATACCTAAAGCGCTAAACACCAACAGGTAAGTATTGAGCACAGAATTAAAGTGGTTTTACAGGCATCCAGGTCTGTGTAATTATGAACACAGGTGCAAATCTGAGAAACAACAAGGATGCAGATTAAAGGTGATAGAATGGTCATGCCATGTGGAGTGTCAGGATCAAATGGTGTTTACTCAAAACTGGAGACTTAACAGTGACTCAGATGCTGCTAGAAAGAGAGAATAGTAACATACCCTATAGCTCACTTTTGTTCCATCTCATTGCTAGCTGTTACTGTCTCACAGGCTCTCATTCAAGGTGTATTCCATGATCCAGAACAATCCAGCTTCTCTTCTACAGGTCAAGTCTAGCTCTGGCTTACTTATTTTCTGCAATAGTAGAAGAGGATTTAAGTACAAGACTGTAGCTAAATTTGGAGGGACAGTAAAGAGTCAATACCTTATTCCCACCTATTACTTGTTTTGTATGTCATACAGCAGATTCCTACACTATGCAAGCTTCATTTTTTTTTACTTAGACATTTCTGCTATCAGTATTTTAAAGAATTAATTAATGTCAGTTCTCACACAATAACTTAGTCCACAAACTCTTTGCTTTTCAGTATCTGCTTAGTCTGAGTTAAAGGTTTCAACTGAAGTACAATAAGCTACAAGTTTTGAAATGGATGTTGATGCTGCTGCTAGACTATGCACATGATAACATGTCACAAATAACAAATAACATGTTTTAAAACTCTTGGCTCCCACTGTGATTCACTATATAAGGACTTCAATTAAAAAAATGTTCAACTACTTAAAAATTCAAGATGTAAGCATGAAGTAACTAGGTGCAAATGGAATCTGATTTAAGTCTCATGTTACAATCTGTCAGTTCTAGAACAAAATTCTGACTTTCCACAGTTTAAAAATTATTTATGTGCAAACTCTGCCACGCCAAGATATTGGTAAACTTCAGTCTCACAGTTCACATTATTCATAGCAGCTTGGACTCAGACACATTATTTGCAGTAGAGGCGGTTCCTCATAAAACTAGTTAGGATAAAAATCTTTTGCGTGTATTTCCCAACTGAACAATGATTTTCACAGCTTTATGAGATGTTCCATCAGTTGATGTGGTGGCACAGCAAATATTTTCATCCTGTTTCAAGATCTGACAAAGAGCACAGAACAGTCAAGCATGCAGGAGTTTTGTGTCCTTAACAGAGCATTGGAACACCAGAAGTGCTTCTGGCCTCTGTCCAACCATTCAGCGGCACTGCGTTCTTTGAGAAGCCCTGTCACAAGGTACCAGATGAAGGGCAAGAGTTAAAGCGCTATTCGTGTCATCTGAGGAAAGAAAGGTTGTTTAAAAAGGCTGAAGATCATTTCTATCAAATGTGGTAGGCCACCTCTAGTGGCAGGCATCAATAGTATCTTCTGCTGGTGGAAAGGTTAAGAATCATTGGTATGGGAAATTTTCTTCCACAGTAGTGTTTTTAGGTTATTGAGTATCAAAGAATGTTCCATTTCCATCTGATTGGCTGTGACTTTAAGGGCAATACACAAGTACAGTTGTTTTTCTAGTTCTTCATGGATATCAGGAGGAGCACCACGAAGCAGATAGTCTTTAAGTAGCTGACAGACTTTTGCCAAGTTTGGCTGAATTACTTCTGTCGCACATCTCATTTTGCTTTGGTCACATAGAGTTCTACAGTCCGTACCATAAATACAGTCCAAATCTGATTCACATTGGCGATCTTTAATCATTTCCTTCAAATTCATTTCTGGCACAATTTTTCTCATGTTTATCATTTTCAAATCATATTTATCATTATATCCCAAGTTTTTGGTAGTTGTATCACACATAAAAAAGTTTCCATAAGGTCCATGGAAAATATCTTCCACAAATTCTAAAAGCCCTATAGCTATTTTTGCCTTTCTTGGCCATGATGGAGTAAACCATTGGTCCATGCTTCTTCTGAAGCCAGAGGGAATAAAGAGTTCTACAATCCATGGAAGGCTGATTCCATAGAGGGAGGTATATTCAACTTTCTCAGTCACATAGAGATCCCCACAAAAACCCATTAGCTTGGGAGTATGTTCTTTGTCCTGCAAGATCACCATTAATGGAAACTCATCTAACTGCAGAAGTGCCCACGCAGATTTCGCCTCTGGCAAAGAAACTCTACCATCTTTGTTTCCATCAGCAAAAGATAGGATGAGATTAACCAGTGCTGAAAGATTTCCTTGTTCACCCAATTTTGCCTAAAAGCAACAAATGAAAGAGATTAAGTATCATTTCATTAACTACCCCCAATCCACCTAACTCCTGTTATTCTCCTTCTATGGACAGTATGGTAGGGTATGTTATGTACTAGTTTTCAGCGGTTATAGATGTCACAGAACTTGCAATTAGATGCCTGAAGAGCTTCCTCTTTTTTTCTGTTTTCAAAGGCACCAAGTCTTCTGAAAGTACTAGAGTTTGCATTTCAGAATGGAAACATTAAAAATTCAAACCTTGGTCACATCAGCCTTTGGAAAAGCCTTAACAAGTAGCTTGCTTAATATTCTCCTACAAAAAAAGTATGTGGAATTCAAATTAGATTTCAAATTAGGCTTAGATTTCAGCTCATTAAACCCTACCAGTGTAGAGAAATTACAGTATCTACATTTTGGGCAACTGTAAAAAGTACTAAGACACACTGGGTTCAAATCCTGTATGATAAGTATACTGAAATACTTCACCGTTGGATTTAACCACCTCCATTGTATGGATACAGAGAAAGAAGCCATTGCTGGAATCACAACTGTTTCATTTTCAATTATGACCAACGCACACAAGAAGTCACAAACTTTTCCCAATTTCCTAAAAAACTTAAACACCTGTTGCTCACCCATTCTTAGAGATTAAGCTATGTATGACAACTGCCATCAGCTTCACATAATTATGTTACATATATGTGTATGTGCACGTATATGCTCACTCAGCTAGAACACCATTATTTCCACCACTGGAGACACGAGGGCTATGACAACAGCAAGAGATTAAGAAAGAAAACCTAAAATCAGTATGGACACAGCATCAAAGTAATTATATTATGAAAATTCTGAAGTGGCATTAAGGTAATTGAAATATCACATTCATACGTGATACTGATTTCATACAGAAAGAACTTAGAGAAGTATGGCTGGCCATTCTGGTTAGAGATTCCTGCAGCTCAAGTAACATAGTAACTCTTCTCAATAGTGAGCACTTTTCAGTCTTTGTACTTGGTGACAATAACACCAATAGCAGCCAAAAAAAAAAAAAAAAAGCTACTTCTAACATATTTTCTACACAAATACATATGAAAGCTGTCCACATTCAAGATGTATACCAGATTCCATTTGTTAAAAAGGGGAAAAAAAAAATCGGTTACTTCAAACTTCCAGATAAACACCTCTGGGGAAAAACTATTTTTGTGATGATTATTTTTTCTAACATGCATTTGAACAAGGCTCATACAATAGGGCATTTTCTTTAGCTGCTGGAAGCTAAAGCCTTTCTGTCAAAACAGACAAAATAAGCATACACACTTACTTTAAAAAGACCATATACCATTTCTTTGAATTTCTCAACAGTGGTTCCTCTTGTTGGTTTATCAAACAGGACTACATCCTTCCGTGGTTCTGGGTCAGTACCAAAATTGAGTTGAGCAGCTTCATCCACCTGGCATTTTATAACACCGTGCAGGTTTCCCCAAATTCCTAAATATATCTGTGCAGGAAAAGAGGGGGAAAGGTAAGAAGCACTGTAAAAGTCCATCATCTAAAGATTATCTGTACTCCAACCACTGCTTCAAGAGGCAAGTAGCAACATAGATTAAAAAACAGAGTCCTGCATATAGACAATGCAAACAGCACATTCGATCAATGGTAACTTCAAATACAATACAGTACTGCATGTACTTAGGAGACACTACACTGTTAGAATACAGAGCCAGCTTGATAAACAATATTTTGGCATTACTAACACCTTTTCATACTTCAAGAGGCTGCTACTTCTATTTGAGAAGCAGGATAGAAGAAAAGTAGTACGCTGTACAAAATTATAGTTACTTTGTCAAAATGTAGAAGGACCCAGTATATTATCATAGAATCATAGAATAGTAGGGATTGGAAGGGACCTTTAGAGATCATTCAGTTCAAACCCTCTGCAGAA
Source organism: Urocolius indicus (assembly GCA_013401255.1). Classification (NCBI taxonomy): domain Eukaryota; kingdom Metazoa; phylum Chordata; class Aves; order Coliiformes; family Coliidae; genus Urocolius; species Urocolius indicus. The sequence continues at coordinate 10,943 of WBNH01000154.1, read as the reverse complement.
GCAGGTTCATCTAGATCAGGTCGTATAGGAACATGTCCAGGGGGGTCTTGAAGACCTCCAAGGATGGAGATTCCATAGCCCCTCTGGGCAGCCTGTGCCGGGGCTCCCTCATCTGAACAGTAAAATAGTTTTTTCTTTTTGTGTTCCAGCTTCATCCCGTCACTCCTTGTCATGTTGCTAGACCCAATAGAAAAAATTGCTGCCCCAAACTCCTGACATCCACCATTTAGATATTTGTAAATGTTACTAAGATCTCCCCTCAGTCTCCTCTTTTCTAGACTAACGACCCCAGTTGCCACAGACTTTCCTCATAAGAAAGCTGTTCCAGTCTCCTGATCATCTTGGTGGCCCTGCACTTGACTCTTTCCAGCAGTTCTCTGTCTGTCTTGAACTGAGGAGCCCAGAACTGGTCACAGGACTCCAGATGAGGCCTCATCAGGGCAGAGAAGAGGGGGAGCAGAACCTCCCTCGACCTGCTGGCCACACTCTTCTTGATGCATCCCAGGCTGCCATTGGCCTTTTTGGCCACGAGGGCACATTGCTGGCTCATGTTTAATTTATTATCAACCAGGACTCCCAGGTCTCTCTCTGCAGAGCTGCTCTCCAGCAGGTCAATCCCCAGCCTGTCCTGGTGCATGGGTTGTTCCTCCCCAGGTGCCAGACTCTGCACTTGTCCTTGTTGAACCTCATGAGGTTCCTCTCTGCCCAACTCTCAAGCTGATTGAGATCCCACTAAATGGCAGCACAGCCTCTGGGGAATCAGCCAGTCCTCCCAGTTTGGTGTCATCAGCAAACTTGCTGAGGGTACACTCTGTCCCAGGTCGTTGATGAAGATGTTGAAATTTTATGTATATATGTTTCTAAAAGATCTGTATATGTATTATAAAATAATAATACACACCTCAACATAATAATATATAATATTACATACATTATATATATACACACATATATGTCTATACATTAAAAAATGTAATAGGCAGCATGTGTTTACATAAAGTTTGAAAGAATCTGTATTGAACAGATACAGCTTGCTGATGCTAAGGTCTACTTGATGCATCAGATCACTTCAGTGGAAATAATAAAACTAGGTTGGATGAGTAAAACCTTACCTGGTTATTGGGCTTTGTTGATAAACATTTTCCAAAATACAAGGTTTCTTTAGCACAAAGACTGCTACATGCTGACCCATCAATAACTCCAGTCTTGTATTTATCACACTGAAACAAACCGGCAGAAATTCATTTAACAAATTGCCCAAGAAGGGAGGCAACAACTGTATCTCTCTCAACACCTGACTCTTGAAAGAAAAATATAAGAAGACCACTTGAATAATCCTGTAACAAAACAATGTTAAGCAATGTAACTTATTTTTCTGTACTTGGGGATATAATCTTACTTCGAGATCATGAATATCAGAATTTGATTAATTTCCATGTAACACTGACTGAATTTGCTGTGGAGGTAGTCAAGACAAACACTTTCAAGGCAACTATGCTAAATATACTTACTATTAATTTCCTACAGTCATGTCCTCTGCATAGTTCTGTGTAGTTCGAGTACTGAACATATATAACCCAGCTGCCAATAAATACTGCTAGCCAAGAGATGAAGAGATACTTCATCCGCATATATGAGAAACGTACCTAGAGGACACAAAGAGAAAATATTCTTTGTAAATCATTCAGCAGCAGTCAGAATGATAGAAACAAACATGATCTACTATTTCAAGAATTTGAATTCCATAGGGATAAAATAAGCAGACTGTATGTGTAAGGTGGGGGGAGGAAGGTAACAGCCCCTCATAAGGAAGACAGGCTGCAGGAATCGATCAAAATGATAAACTGCCAAGCTCAAGTATTTGCATTTTGCTTTAAGACCAGTTACTTATGTCCCACTCCTGGTAAACTCAATCCAACATACCAGAAATCTAGCAAAAAAATTTCTGCATTAATGCATAAATATGCAAAACAGACACACAATGCGAAGGACAGGCACCAGGGACAGGTTCCACGCTTCCAAGCCTCCCGCTCCTTCCTTGAAATTACACCATTTCATTATGGAAGTAAAATTCCTTTGTACTCCCCTTCAGTAGTCTTTACCATAACCATATGCAAGCCTTTCCTGATGATTCTGTGGCCTCACATTCACATTTTTCACAGAAAGTCATGATGAGCTTTTAGCAATAGGTTATAAGGATAGTGCTTGAGAGCAGCTATAGTGGGTCAGTTCTATTAGTATCCTCATCTTCAGTAATATAAACAGATGCCACTGAAGAGCGAGAACATACAATACCTATCCCAAAAGTGTCCCCATTTTCCTCTAGAACTTGCTAAGACAGATGTATCTCAAACCATTTATCTTTCATGAACTTACTCAGACTCTCTTAAAAATCCATACGAGTTCTTAGTATCCACACCTTTTAGCAATTCATTTCACAGGTCTACTGTACACTGTACTAACATGAGAAAATGGACTTGATTTTGCTTAGAGCTGGTTCACATTAGCCTTGTTCATATGTTGGAAGAGTTACCAGCTCCTGTCCAATTCCCCTGCCAGAGGAGGACCACCTAGAGCAGGTCACACATATGACTCAGCTCTTAATTTTACATCCTATTACCATTCCATTTTACAGCATAACAATTTTGAAAAATAAACAATTGTGTAATTGTGAATCAAGGAGAAGGTGCACACAAGGTGTTTTAACACTTTCACATTTGAAAAGACCAGTCCCAAATTCCTTGTGACACTTTCCATGCGAAAAACTGAGAGCCTTCTGGCTATATTTTGAGAGAAGCGGGTAGACACTTCTCATGCCCAAACAATTTTAAGATACAATGCTGTCAGATCAAAGACCTCAGTCTAAGGAAGTCTCAAGTCCTTCTCTAAACACCCATGAATAAGACTAAATATTAACATTTATCACTCACTAATGCAAATATTTTGTTTATGTTGTCTAAGAAGTACTATCAGACTTCTGAAAGGCTCCCTGTGGTAGTATAGAGGTCTAGTAGTTTAATGACAGTCTACATCTTTCATATAAATGCAGGTTAAGAGGAACATGGAATACAAATATCCAAAACCACACTTAATAAAAAAAGATTTGGCCCACTTTAAGACATGAAGGACTTGAGTACCCTCTTATTTACAGGTAACTAGTGATGGAAAGGTAGAAGAACGTAGGATTGTCATGCTAGACTACATGAATGGTCCAACAGTAAAGATGTTTTGAAGAAAATGGAAAAAAAAAGAAAACAAAAGAAAAAGAAAACCCCATCAAAGAATTATCAATGCAAATTTAGAAACCAAAACCCCACATATTTTACCACAAGTTGATTCAGATCACTTGTTCTTCAAAATAATAATTAAAAAAAAGATAACTAACAGAGACTGAAAGCTTATCATAAGCATCATCATTTTGCTGCTAGAAGTCTCTGACAGACACACCTACAAGTGAACTTTCTGTAACCATGAAATGTCTCATACCCTTGGTCCCTCAAAATCAGGGCTGAGGTTAGCAAGGATACAGTGTTAAACAGATAAAGAAATAAAACTTTAATCTGATCTGTTTAAGTAGAGGATTTCTCTTTCCAGGACAGCTAGCTTCTCAACTGATGAGCGATTTCAAACTGTTCTTCAACTTCTATGAAACTAAGCAAATATTTTATTGGTAACAATAGAGAGTTAAGCTGAGAACAGAAAACCTGAATCTGCTTCAGAGTGAACTCTCAGCCATGAGCTGAAAGTGTGGAAAACTTACGGAGGAAGGTCTGTGAAGAGAGGGAGGAAATAGGTTACAGAAAACAGCAATAGGAAGAACAGTATTACCTAGCTTTAAAATGAAGGGGAAAGACAGACTGCAGCAGATGTAAGCAAGTCAGCTTTTTTTAACTTGTAAAAATATGACAAACAACCAGCATGCATTACACCCTTTCCTCTTCAAAGAAGTAATCCAAGAAAGCTCAGTTCCAAAACATCCAAGTGGATTCCATTCCATGCAGCTGTGGTCCCGATGCTTGCCTCAGCTGTGTACCCCTATTCCTTCATGCACAGTCATTTGACTTGATCTTAAAACTGCCTAAAGAGAGATAGACACAACAAACTGCTCTTATTCTAATGATAAATCTTAACCAGACAGTTCCTTCAACCAGTTCCTCTATGATATATCATTCAGAGTGTTATAAATGGGAATAATTTCTGCTGTTTTCCTCAGAGCCACAAAGACCTTAGTTGGAGTAACATGTAATTTTTCTAAAGCATGAAATCCACAATACCGATGGAAACTGGATGGAGTACAAAAGGCGACCAACAATAACACTGTGTGGTTTACAGCACATTTAGAAACAGCTTAGAAATGTATGAGGAAGCTGTGGGTAGGGAGGACAGAAGAGCTCAGACAACCCAGCAGGGAGCTGGGTAACATTAAAAGAAAAAGAAACAAATACCACCAACAAACATAAAAAACCTTTCCCATAAAAAGAACACCACTAAAATGCCAGAAGTGTGAGATTTTCAGCGCAACTTCCTAGCTTAAAAAAGGTCAAAACACCAAACCTACACGCTCACAACTTTAAGAATCACAAACTTTCTTGCAAACCACAGTACTTCAATGGACTGATGAAAAGCAGAAGTCATCCCACATGTGAACCACCAATAAGTGAGAACTTATTACCAACCTGTTTACCAACAGGTTGTCCACCACTACCTCTGTCATGGTTTAGCAAGGAGTTGCTTTTGCTTAGTAACAGGGGGAGCGGGTTGCAGTGAAGACCCGGTAAAAGTTTTTTAGACTCTCCCCCGACTCCTGGGTTCAGACCCACCCCCGGCCTGGCTGGGCCAATCTGGCGCCTCTGCGATCACTATTT
>WBNH01000153.1:222283-254538 GCA_013401255.1 Urocolius indicus | reverse complement strand
CTACTCTAGGTGGCCCTACTCTGACAGCGGGGTTGGACTAGACAGTCTTTCGAGGTCCCTTCCAACCCTTGAGATTCTGTGATTCTGTGATTAAAGCATGTAATTTGTACTGAAATTAATGATAGTGAAGTACCTACATTAAGACTCAGGACCAGATACACAATGATTTCGGTGGGAAATCAAGTCCCTAAATGTGCATCTTTAACGCCTAATGACCATAATTCCTCATTTTTCAGAAGTTAAAAACACTGAATCAAGAGTTTTTTAAATACTATTCAGTTGTTTCAAAATTGATTCCTGGGATTCACATCTCTAATTTGATTCTTTAATAACATGTTAAGGAAAAAAAAAAAAAAAAAAAAGATGTGAGAATTCCTAAGGAACAATGTTTGCAACACATTTAATTCCTTTTGCCTCCCTAGAAAGAAAAAAGAAAAACATTATTCTTCCTACATAACTAATTCACACATTTTCTTAGAGGTGGAAGTGTTTGCAATGTGAGCAATTCTGTTTCAAAGCACAGATAGAAAACAGTCTCTCAGCATTTCTGTACAGACACATGACCATCTTTGTTGCTATTACCTAGTCACCAGATATGTGCATTACATTGGCTCCCAAACTCTGTAGCCCTAAGGCCCAAAATGCCACTAAATAGGTGATGGGAAGCAGAGAAGGGTAACAGACTTGGAAATCACTAGCTCTGGGGCTATACAGTATCAGGGATGGGGGAGATGAGTAGTCACAGGCAGAACTCATCTGAAAGTTTCCTCCATTGCCTACTCAACTGTAAGAAGCAGGAACTGTAAGAAGCACATGCCAGTCCTACCAACAACCACCACCGAAAGTTAACATAAGCTTCAGGTACACGATCAACTGCAGATCCAGAGAAGAGTGCAATGCAGCATTTTGCTGTTTGTTTAAATATAGCCTTGTCTAAAAGAGTGCTGTCAATTTTGACTAAGTAAACACTCCAGGGGTCTGAAAGAGGGTAGAAAGTATAGCCTGTTTACAGCATAAATCTGTCCCACTGTAGGAAATATTATCAGCACTGATCATTTAATCATGTTCAAGTGCAGTAAGTGGTCACCCTGAGTTTGCCTGGATGCATATGTGAAGCAAGCTTACTTTGCATGAAATCTTCTTTATAAGCACAGTAGTTATCTCCTGTATGTATTGAATTTCAGGAGCTTCTCTGAACTAATTTGCTTCCTTTAAGCTCCCCAGTTAAAATGTTGAGGTCCATGTTTTCTGCTTGTCTGGCACTGACAGAAGGGAGTGATTTAATAACATAAGGATACAGAAATGTTGCTTTCAGCCAAAATAATAATCAAATTCCAAAGTTCTCTGAGATTTGATTAACAGTGTTTACAAAACTGTGGTTCTGTGACCTCTGCTTATCGTTGCAATCATATATTACTGGCTGTGTCCCTCTGCTCCTTTTAGTTTGTTATATTCACCCCCTGTCTCTTATTTCACCATTAAATTGTACATTCTAAGGAACAGAGATTATCTTTTTACAACAGTCACTGGAGGTGCTGGTAGGTGCTTCTTTCATACAGGTAATGAACACTCAGAACTGCAACAGAGTTGAAACTGAAATACCCCTTCCATGCCTCCCCTGAAAATAGCTAACATCAAGTCATTGTGGTTTGAATTATACTAGCAACAGCAATCACACAATTACATTCTAATGCTCTGCTGTCTGCTCCTCTGTTTACAAACAATATTAAGCACTTTGTAAATGTGATATTTGGAATTTAACACATAATTTAACCACCATTATTACTAACTTCAAGTGTGACATGTTAAAGTTTAACGGAGCCAAAAAGTGAATGCTTTAAGAAAAGGGTAATCTCAAAATATTCTAAGCCTCAGTATTGAAAGAGGCACCTTATGTGAAGGCAAAAATCTAGGTCACTGCATGATATCATTATATTCAAATGGAAGAAACTGAGAAGTGTTTAGTATGAGCAATCATAGATATCTTAAGGGAACTTTTCATTGTGACCGGTTTTGCACACAATTCATTATATAGCTGTTTTCCCAACTCATCATGGAACAGAAAGTGAGATTTCTCTTCAGACAGGAGAAACTGTTTAAATCCTTTATGGGAATTTATAAAAAGTGGTGGGTTTTTTGGTTTGTGGGTTTGGTTTTTTTTTTTGTTTTGTTTTTTTAGTAAGCCAAATACACCAAAAAAAAGGGAAAAAGAGGAAATGCAAAAGCCTTTCAACTAATGAAAATTACAGTCAGCACTAGTTTCCAAGTCAAGCTACTGGCAAACATCCATATCTAACAAAAGTAACTTTCCCAACACTCCTCACCAAGAACTTTCTTTCCCTCCCACAATCTCCCTCTGTGCTTAAAAAGTAGCCATGACAATTCTTAAGCATGTTTTTTTGCTAAAATATAAGACACCAGTTAATGAACTATGTACTCCTAGCTCTGAATGGGAAAGTATGCCACATATGCTTAGATAACATCAGAAATAGAAAAGTCATGGGAAAGGAACTTAGAAACTACATTAGCCTAAGAAATATAAGATAAAAATCTAGCCCAGACCTCTGAGGGCACAGGTCTTTGAGGCCTTCCACATGACCAAATTATTTCATCATTCACAGTGTTCAGGGGCAGTTCAGCCTGTGATTGCTTGTTTTGCAAGTGGTTGGGTTTTTTTTTTCAGACCTCTTTCACCTTTCTGAAAACACTGGTATTCTGCACTAAGTACTAGTTAGGTGTGTGGAGAAGGGTCCAAGAAGTTAGGATATTTCTGATCTATATAATCACAAAGGAAGTGGATTGCCTCAGCAGTTGAGATCCTGAACTGGCCTCTACATACTGTCTTGGGGTTTTGCTAATTTCAAGGTAGAATTTCAAGACAGGAGTATTTTGTAACACACTTTCATCTGAGTTTTCCCTTTGGTTTACCAGAGCCCACATCCCAACCTCAATATCATGTAGCCAGGCTTGCGTGAACTCAAAGGCTATTTTTGGAGGGCAGGAACAACATATAGCAGAAGGGATGGGAAACTTTAAATACAGAGTTAGTTAGGAAAGAAACCCCACTGTTCCCTCTGGTCTCTGCAAAGACCATACCTATATTAAGGATATTGAGTGAACATCTTTTAAGAACAGAAGAAGTTATTGTACTTACAAAGAACTTGGAGAATACTTATCGGGTGCCAGCGTTTGTATCTATCTTGTCTACGGTTTGCTTTTGGGTACTTTTTATACATAATACATGTCATTAATACTATCCTTTTGTCCAAATATGCTGAAAGATTTCCAGATTTTAAAGATTAAAAATATGTCCCTTAAATTCAGCGTTACTGTACAACGGGCCAGCTCTGGAATTGGAAGTCAACAGATACAAAAGAGTATCAGGGGAGACTGGGAGAATATTGAAAAAGAGCAGATGTACTAATTTTGTAGTAATGAGAAAAAAGAGTAAGGATTTCAGAGTTGAATACCTACAGCAAAAATCCATATTCTATTGTAACTCCTTCAACAATGACAGAACTCTCCATATGCTCTACATTTTCATCTAGGCCAAATGTGTAAATCTAGAATTAAAATTACATGTTTAAACATATTCTGTATCTATTTCAAAGAACAGTCAGGCAAACCCGTGCTGTCCTTTTATGCACTTCTCTCTTTCCTGTGTCAATCTTTCAGGGTGTGAATGTGTAGCTGAAGTCAGTTGAATTTTTTTGTTAGTTCCATTTGCACAGGACACTTGTATGCAACAGTTCTGATATCTGTATCTTCTCTTTGTGCCAAGGATCTGAATACAAACAATAACTTCAGATGAAGGGTGCTCTGCTGTCTTTCAAATAGTAAATCTCCAGGAAGAACCATTAGCCCTGGGATGCAGCAATCCTTTTATTCTGACTTTCCTATTATGCAAATTATTTTAATATATCATTAACCTTTACAACTATAATATGTAAATTGCCACCTCCTTGCAAACAGGACTACTCCACTTTCATTCCCTCAATTAAATAAGAAATAAATGGCATCATAAGAAATTGTCTGTAGGGATGTCAGTTTATTTGCATATACTTTGGTATTTTCTTTATAGTACATGAAGCTTGGGTTAACCAGTCAGGTGCTCTCTTCATTTTACTTTAAATACCTGCTTTATTGGTTTTTTTTTTCTGATATATACTGCAAGGAAACACACCAAAGAAGGCTCTTAATAGCTGTTAATGAAGCCAGGCCAAAAGTTTACAGCTGAAAGGCTTTGCAGATATTAATATTCTGGTACGTTATCATAGTAAAAAGTTGCTTTATACAAGAAGATAAAAGCTTTTGCCACTACAGTTTGTTCTAAGCATTCCTTGTTTCTGCTGTCCCAGGTCAAATATATTAGAGTAGCTAAGCACAGTTTTATAGATGGAACCCCATCCTACTCTTGGTAATTTTAATAGCACAGCTATTCTGGTCACACATCATGACTCATCACATTCTTCCTGCCAAAAGTTTGTACTCCTGCTAGAGAACCAGTGCCAAGCAATTATATGTGGTCTGTGACAAAAGAGAAACCACCCAAAAGCTAAAAAGTAAGTTCTTAAGGAAATGTCAAAACTCTGTAAGTAGGATAAAATACCACTCCCCTCATTGCACAAAAATACTGACCTTTGTTACTGACAATCCACAAGTGCTGTGTAAGTTATGCTGTGAATTTCTCTTGCTCAAACTTCAGCATGATGTCACTGCCAACGCATCTAAACCTTGGCATCATTCAAACAGAAACTTTCCAGCACCAGGTAGGGATACTTCAGTCTTACATGAGCCCCAGATAAAGACCAAGTCCTATTTACATCTCAGACTCCTATTTCAATACAGAAGGATGTAATTCATATGCCATGTGATTGTGAATGACCAGGGTATTTCTGAAATCTTATGATAGTGAAAATCTGAGTTTTACTGGAGTGGAACTGGAGCAAAATACAGGTGATCTTCAAATAGTGGTAATGAACCTTAACTGCCTTCAGCCTTGCACTGCCTTACTATATGCCTCAGGCACTGAAGAGAAAATACTTTAATTTACACATACAAATGGCAAAGTAAACTATATATTTTATCAATTATTAGGTTTTTTACATAGCAGGAACAACAAGGGCTCTCAAAGGCACTGCAGACAACATAAACATTCAAGTGATCTAGTAAATGTGGTCCAAGACACACAGAGAAAACTTTTGTACACACGACATGGTTTCAGAATCTCATGAGACCAGAAAGCTCTCAGTGCTTCAAGAAGAGATTAAATGTTAATTCCATTGTTCTCCTTTGTCTGAAATTCACTCTTTCTATGAAATTGAACCCTGCACAAAGAGCCAGAAACAGGATTAAGAATCTCATAAACCCCATTTAATTCCTTAAAAAGACTTCTGTGTGGAACTTAATTCCAGTCCCTGAGAAAAAAAAAATGTACTATTAACAAAAGTGTGCAAAAAGAAAAATCCCTCAAAATTCAGCAAAACCATTTAGAATTAGTATGAAAATTCTACATCCTAGAAAACTTTTTCAACTTTTGGAAATTGAAATGGAGATGTATGTTCCTGAAAATATGCATAGAAATAGAATCTTAAAATATTTTCTTCTAAGAAATGATACCTATTAAGGTCAATTTCTCTGTTGCTACTGGCTACAGAGTGATAACAAAAAATAACAAATATCACATCAGTATCATGTCAAAGTCAGCTACCAGGGCTTCTGGGCAAACTTATCATTTGCAGGGATTCTCTGTAAAATTTGGGAAATGGTCTTCCTCTCATGAAGAATTGGAGGCAGAGAAATGCAAGATAACAAGTCTCCTGTAATATTCTCTTCAAGTACCCTGTAGGAGGTAGAGTTTAACAAAGACAGAGATGAAGAATGAGAGAAAGAACAAAAGAATGAAAGATGACTCTGTATTGGATTCCTGCACTCCAGGCAGAGCCCTACTTAGGGGCCTCCCTATGAGTCCTGGCAGCTCTTTCTGGTGATAAAACAGTTATTGTCTGGTTAATTTATGTCTCTATTTAATGCATGACATAAATGGACTGAGCAGTGCTGTTTTGGTGAGAGGACAGGCAGTCCTTACTGATGTAAGCTGGTGAACAGTAAAAAGAGCAGTCTAAGGAACTGCAATGCTGAAACTCTTCATGCTGGATGAATGTTTTTTTCAAAAGCATTAGAGCTCATTGTCCTGGGTTCCTGTGGCTAAACTGCTTGTGTCAAACTCAGAGGTGGCCTATAGTTTCTGATCTAACGAGCTGTTGATCTGTTGCTATCTGTCAGAGAGCGGTAGCTCTGCCAGTTCCAGTCTGGATGCCTTTCTCTTTAAAAAATGAAAAAGAGTCTTTTTTTGGTTGTGTTTTCTTCGTGGTTTTTTTTTTCATTTGGGGTAAATTAGAGCATTACTATTTGGGCATGAGCCAGTCTAATGGTCACTCAGTATGCCTGGGAGTCATAGAAGGTTTGCATACACTGCACTGCTGCAGGAAACAGTCTGGGAAATCTGGGCCCTGAGCTTCCCATTGCTTACCTTAGGGAAAGGAGAATACCCCAAGCAGGAATGGTCTGTTGTATGGAAAGGATGTCCATAAAACCCATATGTCACTGAACTGCAGAAGAGTTCAAGCTTCAGAGAAACTGCAATGTGAACACAGCAATAGCCAGACAACTAACAGATCAGTTGGAAAACAATATAGCAAATACTCAGCAGTGAAAGTAGCTAGCAACAAAAGTGGTGTTTGGGGGCTGTTACTTAAAATACATCCAATATTCCAATATATCAATTTCTCTGTTATCTAAACTCATAGGGGACTGGGACACACCAGTAAAAATCAGTACTGGAGAGAAGATGTAGCCATGACATGGCATAGTGATTCTATGTCCAGGAAAAAGGCTACGATACATGTGAAAATCTACTGCATTTCTTTATTACATGACAGGTGAGTTTGCTTAACATGTAGAGAACATTTGAAGAGCTTTTGAGGAAAACTGATCTGTTTGGAAAACTGTGACTCTTGACTAGAAGTCCACTTCTACAATCTGAGGACACAACATGACCCTACACTGCAGATGCCTGAGACTGCATAAGAAAAATCAAGACAAGATCTTCCAGCATCGTGCATAAGAACAACTTGTTAGCTGTACTTCAGAAGCCATTATTCATAACTGAAACTCTTTGTGTCATTTAATTAAAATACATATTTATTATACCTTTTCTTCAGTTACGTACCAAATACTCATGGTAATTACCCAGTTCCCGTCTGCTGTACTACGGTAGTACTAGAAGCTTTTCTTTAGGCTTTTTATCACTAGGTGGCGACATTGGAAGCAAGAACCGCAATGAATAACATAAACAAAGCACCTCCCCAAAATGTTAACTTCCAACACAGTTCGGAGGAAACATTAAATCCTGGACAAATCTTGATCCGTTTATTTATTTGAAGATTTCCCCTACTGGCTTTAAAAGTCAAGCAATTAAAAGAAATGTCAGCCTAGGACTATAAATCCCTTAATACAATATAATCTTTGAATTATAACCGTTTTATTCCTTGCAGTATAAACATTTGGATGGAAATTCAACACACCATCTACATAAACACTTGTCTACACCTCTTTGCAATGTGAAATCCATAGCATTGCTATGCAAATAAGACAAGAAAGAGTTATTTTCCATTTCCAGGTATTTCATCTCCTTATGATTTCGCTATTACCTAGTTTTTTAAAACAACAACAACATGGAATACATTTGCAAGATCTTGTTAAGACACTACAAAAGTATCAGCAGAAGGAGTTCCAAGGTAGCAGACCAAGAAAAGTAGAGCAAAGTATGAATCTTATTAAAATGCATCTGTAAGAGTGTTGGCTCAGAACATAATCCAGCATCTTGTTCAATAGGCGTTTTAAGCAGAAAAACAGCAGAAGCTCACAATTGTAGATGTTAATAATTCCCTGCATGTGCTGCTCCACAAAATGTGTTCTTGTTTGAGCAGTGAAAGTAGTGCAACTTCCTTATGAATTTATTGTACCTTCCATCTCCCAAACTCTTCCTCAGCAATACTTCACTTTCCCCTGTGACTGAGACAACATTCAGGTCATCTCTCAACCCCTAACCTCTATTTCTGGGGTTTCCCACATGAGGGTCAGCCCCAGCTGAGACCAGTACACACACTCAGCCATTCAGTGCATGCTGCTAAGTTGCTATTACCAAGAAAAAAGAGCCTCATGCTGAGCTGGCAGGTCTCCCCTTGAGCACCAGCACCGGTAGGATTTCTCAGTGTCACAGAACCTTAAGGGTTGGAAGGGACCTTGACAGACCATCTAGTACAACTCCCCTGCCAGAGCAGGATCACCTAGAGTAGGTCACACAAGTGTCATCCAGCCTGATTTTCCACATGGATATAGCAAGAACTGTAGAGAACCAGAGCCCTCAGCATGCTCCTGCTTCTGACTGAGAGGTCCAATGAAAAGGTTCTGGCACCATACCCAAAACATGATTTACAGACACCAAAGAAAGCGTTGCTTTCTTCCAAGAGGCCCACAGAGGATGAGCGGCTGGCAGAGGCTTTCCCAAGCATGGACAGTGCTGAGATTTCTGCTCCAGCTGGGAACCAGCCTGGCACCCCCAAAACATCCCCACAGCTACAGCTCCACAATCTGCTTCCACATCACCCATCGTTTGGTGGTTGCACGCAACGTCCTCAACTGAGCAGCCACCAGCAGTGGTCACCACCAGCCCCTCCGGCAAGCTCCCATACCTCACAAGCCCACACAGATTTTCCCCTGTAATGCGTCCAGGGTGTGGAAAAAAAATGAGACCATGTGAAATGTGTTTCTTTGATTCGTGTCAATGTGGAAGAAGGGATATGGATATGGATGGTAATTTTTTGTAGCTTTATTTGCTCTTGCGTAACTTGTTCTTGCTCTTCGTAGCTTGACAGGAGTTTTGGTAAGACTCGCTTGAACCAANAGACAACCCCTTCCCAGAAATGATTAACATCATTTTCCAACAATGATAAAACATTTTTCAGCCCCTTCAAAGGAAAATTATTAATATGTATAAGGCCTGTCCTATTTAATGCGAACTCGGGATGTGACGGGTGTGCGTCCGGATAGAGCAGAGGCTCTCGGCGCACCCAGCGCTGTTTGCTTCCTCTTATTCCTTTAATAAATCCCAAAAAAAAGATTAATTAGAATCCTGTTTCGGGGACATCGTTTATCACAGACCACAACTAAACCGGCGCGCTCTGACGCTGCCGGGTACCGGCGGGCCGAGGGTCTCAAGGCGGTCACAGCCTCGTGCCGCAGCAGGACTCGAACCCGCACCCTCAGTCTCTCCAGCGCGCGGAGCCCAGCCGCGGCCGGCCAACACTTCCGGCAACAGCGCGGCGGGCGAGTGACAGGCGGCGGCGGCCAATCGCGGCGCGCTGCGGGCCCGCGGCCTCTCCTCAGCGGCGGCGGCGCTGCGCCGCGGGAGCTGGAGCGGGAGCGGGAGCGGTAAGAGCCGCGGCTGCCGCGCGAGATGCTGGGGGAGGTTGCGCGTGCCACGGTCGTGGGGTAGGAGGGTGACATGAGCTCTGCTGGCCCGGCCAGCGGCGGGTCGTGGCGCGGGGCGGGCAGGTGAGGGGTGGCAGCGGCCGTGGGCGTCCGGGCGCTGCTGGCGGACACCTGCCCGTGGGGATCCGGAGCGGGCGCTGCACGCTGCTCCTGCCCGGGGGCGGCGAAGCTCTGCAGCTGGAGACGATGATGGGCTCCGGAGCTGTGCTTCACACCTGTTTTCCTTAGTGCGTTCACACTGGGTGTGGGCAGTTCTGCTCTTCCTCGTTTGTTGACATATCGTCTCCAGAAGACACCGTGTGTGCTTGGTTTTGGTTTGTACTGATTGATTTCTCTGTGTGTCTCTTCAAGGTATCGTTCAGTCCTAAGCATATGTAACAACATAACGTATGTACTTTCGGAGGGGTTTGGGATTTTTGAATGGCATATGTAGTAAGTGCATTGTTTTACTTGTTTTACTTGTATTTTGGTGTAATTTTCCTAGCCTTCCAATGGAGATCCAAACAGCTGTCAGAAGATATGAAACAAGAAATAAGACAGCAGGAGCAGAACTGTCATCATCCAAATCCCGAGTTGACTGGAGACGCACGAGAAGGGAGCTCATAATACTTGACAGTGATGACGAATCCTCAGGTACTTCTGAGGAGGAAAAGCCTACCACATCAGAAGATGAACTGGATGAAAAAGATGAAGCTGTTGGGAAGAAGAGCCTTTCAGATCGGGAAGAGAAAAGTCATGATGAGGAAGTGTCAGAAGACGGAGAGGATGAGTGCATCGTGCCTGGGAAGCGTAAAAGGTTGAACAGCTCTGTCTTGTATGACAGTGATGAAAGCGAGGGCAGTGACATAGTTGTTAGAAAAGTTTGTGCTAAACGCCACTGCATAATAGATGAAGATGAGAGTTTTGAAAAACAGCAAGCTGATAAAACCTGCCTGACAGAAAAAGTTTCTACCAACAGGAAAGAGAAAGTGTTTACAAAACTGAAAGAACTCGCAAGACAAAGAACAGCTCGGCGATCCTGCAGCAGTGGAAATTATGAGGTCTGGATTTTAAATTTGAAATTCAACTGGAGGAGGGGAAGGATAAAATCAATCGAAATGTATTTATTTCATTTTGGGTTTGAGTCATGACAAATCAGTAGTTTTGTCACATTTTAACAGGTATCTCATTAACTAGGTAACAATATTGACTGCTGAAAACCTTTATCTTGAGTTTAATTTTGATCACTGATGACTTAAGAATTGCCTTTCATTTGCTCTTTCAGGCACTCTGATGACTGAGCAGCTTAGAACACAGGTATCTATGAAGTTAGAAAGGAAAAACTTCTTTATCATTCCTCTTTTTTTGTAAAGAAGAGATGCATGAGAGGACTGTTAAATTATTCTTATCACAAGGAGCAAAATACCTGCAGAAGAGATCTTATGTTAGCCTAATTCCTATAAATAGAAAGGTACATGTAGGTGGCTGATTTAAAGCTGAAAGTATTTGTCATCTAATACAGAATGGTGTATTTTTTTGTAACTTGGTTTGTTTATTGAACAAATGGTATTACTAAAAGATCAATACCCCTATCCAGGGCTATTACTGAAAATTCTTGTGTTTAACATACTTTTTAAAATTAGGACTCTACTGATGCAGAAGAAATAGAAGAGGATCCACTCTATCGGTTGCCCCTCGCACCGACAGAAGGTAGTGAAACTGACAGCAGCAGCATGAAAGACTTCATAGTAGATGAAGATGATGATGACAACACAGAGCATGTACAGAATGAGAACCAGCCACAACAGAAAGAACTAAACGCATCAAATAGCGAGTTCTTGGCACACTACGTCCCACACTGTAAGATGAAAATCAGTGTCAGTTCTGTATCTATAACTTGCTTGTAATGCTGTAATAAATATTAATGGACCATAAATGCAAATACTATGTAAATACTATGTAATAGGATACAGTGGCTTAAAAGCAGGTTCCTAAAAAGCTGCAGTTTATTGTGGAAGTACTCTGATTTCCATAGTAAACTTTTACAGGCTTACTGTATGTTAAAAAGGCAGGGTATAATTTGGAGGGAAGGAAGGGAAAACCCTATTGCACAGATTTTTTTCAAGTTTGTTTGATTTAGGATGAAGTAGACTACCTGTGATACAGTAATTCCTGTGGAGACCTAAAAACATCATCCTCCAATTCGTGATACATGCTAAAAGCTGACGTGTTAATTCTGTCAATTTATGTTCTGGAGGGTTCTATAACATTATTGGCATAAGTTTGGGGGTTTTGAGACTTGGGATTTTTTTTTTTTAACATATCTTTATTCCATGGTGAGACTTGGGAGCACAGGTCTGTCTGTAGGCATTTCTGAATTCATTGGTCAGTTCCAGCTAAAGTGCACAGAGCCAGAAAACTCTTCACGTTGATATTTTATGAAATCTGGCATCTGGATGGAGCAGAGAGCCTTGAAACAGAACTTTATGCCAGTTATCTTCTCACATGTTTTATTGTTCTTAAGCAGGTACATATTGACTGCACAGTCAGAGCTAGTGTAGATAGGCACAGGCGTCTGTGGTATATCTTCCCCAGTAAAGACCTGAGCAGAATTATTTGTATTTGAAAGAAAGATAGAAAGAGTAAACAAAACACCCCCATTAAGACCCGTAAGCTGGGTCTTCTCTGGTTTACATTACTTCCTGCTATTCATAGAAAAAAATATTCTCTTCTTTTAGTTTTAGTGGCTTTTACTGTGAGCTCTTCTTGCTGAAAAGATGTGTGGCTTTAGGATGCTAGAATTCATTAAGATCATTGGGATGAGAAGCACTGTTTAAAGGCAAAGTCTTACAGACATGAAAGTTGTAGGTTGAAATTATTTTAAAACCCATATTTAAATGACTTTAAAATTCTAGATTTACAGTAATGGTTATTCTTACAGGACCTGTAACAGTGCTTATGTTTTTCTTCTCTTTTCTTTGTAAACTCTGTTTATATTTCTTCTTCTCAGTATCTCGCTGTGATCATTATGTACACTTCAAAAGAATAGTAAAGGCCTTCCTCATAAATGCAATTGATGACACTTTTCTGAGCTCATTATATGGTAAGTAAATTGCAGTAAATAATATAATAGTGCATTCACAGTTATAAAAAGGCAGTTATTTTAGAGGAGGATGTGTCTCCTGCTTAGAGTACAGGACTGTGAGTCCTGAGATCTGTTCTTGGTTTTTCTGCTCTCTAACTTTGGAGGGGGGGAATCATAGAATGGTAGCGGTTGGGACCGACCTCTAGAGATAGTCCAACCAGTCTGAATCTATCTGAAAAGGATAGGGTAATGTTGGGAAAATGTGTAGACTTAATTCTTTTAAGCCCAGAAGGCATTCTGTGATGTAGGGAAGAGTTTCTGTGTCACTGATTGGTAGTAACAGTTCCAGCATGAAAGCAAAATTAATTTCAAAGTTGCTATCTTAGTGAAAACATTGCAAGATCAGTTGATTTGTCAAAATGTTGCATGCTCCCTACCTTTTTCTGAGGAATTTGACATGTAATAAATGATTTTAGTTAAGGCGATTACTCCATATCGGATTTTTTTAATTATTATTATCTTTCCCTTTTCTGTTAAAATCTGTTCTTTCAGATAGGTACATTTCAGACACCGTCAGTACTCCTTACCTTGTTCTTGCTGAGGAAATGCTTTTTGGCATTTGTCTTAGTGGAGCAGAGTGACAGCCTCACATGTAGTTTCAGCAGCAACGTAAATACAGGATTAGTGAGAGGACCGCCAGTGTCAAATTGTGGGAGGAGTCAGCGACTGCCAAAGGGAGGAAGTTAATGTGTCATCAGGAACTTAATGGGAATGGAGAA
This sequence comes from Urocolius indicus, assembly GCA_013401255.1. Classification (NCBI taxonomy): domain Eukaryota; kingdom Metazoa; phylum Chordata; class Aves; order Coliiformes; family Coliidae; genus Urocolius; species Urocolius indicus. The sequence goes on along the minus strand of WBNH01000153.1, from coordinate 241,140 downwards.
ACTGAAATACACTCCAGTCTTCAGAATAAATATGCGTATTTTTGGAGCTAAAAAAACCTTTCATCTACCACTGCTAGTTCTTTCAGGTGTTAGTTTTGTTTTGTTTTGCTTGAACCAAGTGAAAGCAAGCTTGTGAGAAATAATAAGTAAACTTTGCCAGATTTATGTTGTAATAGCTTCCTTCAATTTTGAATTGTATCTGCTCTTACAAAACTAAGAACTTACTGCTATGTGGGTGAGTTGGAGGTTGTCTTCTGTCTTTCCGAAGAGTATTGTATGAAGAACATAGCTAACTTTTAAAAGGTGTATTTTGTATCACAGAATGGATTTTTCTGAGTTAATAAAAGTGAATCTCTTAACTAGTTTGAATCAAGAGCAGCTACTTTTAGTATTAGAGTTCAGACTTGCTTTATATTGTGAATGTCTTGTTTATTGCCTAGCACAGCCTCTGCAAGCTTTTACTGTAGCTAAATTACTGAAAATGTGCATATATAGAGAAACAAATGTAGTTGTGGTGGCTATAATGATGGCCTGACAGCCAGTGGTCCTTCTCAGTTCTATTTCTTTCATAATAACCTTGCTAAAACATTTTTTCACTGTGAAGGTGCAAGAGCACTGGCACAGGCTGCCCAGGTGGGTTGTGGAGTCTCCTTCTCTGGAGACATTCAAAGCCCACATGGATGAGTTCCTCTGTGACCTACTCTAGGAGGTCCTGCTCTGGCAGGGGGATTGGACTGGGTGGTCTTTCAAGGTCCTTTCCAACCCTTAGGATTCTGTGATTCTGAAAAAGACTAGAGAAGGTAGCTGAACTAATTAGTGTGTCTGTACCTGCCAAAGCTCAAGACAGCATTCACCTATGAAAGCCCAGGCCTGCGTCTATGAAAGTACAGCTTTCCAACGTGAGTCCAGTACAAGTATGTACTGGACTGGGAGACAGTTGAGGAATACTGGTAGTTTTGACTGCTTCTCATGCCTGTTTATTTCTTTTGCGTAAGTATTTAGAAGTACTTGTGCTGCCTAACTCAAGGCATCTGACTGTGCTGCTGAAGTTTAAAGGTCAATTTCTCTGTGACACAGACTTTTAAAACAATTGAAGATATCAATTTATCAGAAATGCAAGGAGCACTTTTATAGGTAAAAGTAGCAAATGTATTCAGTAATAGTTTATTAAAATAATTCCTAGTTCTTACTATGCAGAAACGTAATGCCTTTGAAAATTTTATGTAAGAAACTTGAGCAGTGTAGGGTGTAATTAGTAATGACTCTCCCTGAACAGATGGAACAAGACAAAAGAAGTATGCACAAGATATGTTGCTCTCACTTCATTATTTGGATGACCGCTTCATTCAGCCTCGTCTTGAGAACTTAATCTCTAGAAGTCGCTGGAAAGATCGATACAAGGTACGGAGCTGCTAGTTTAAATAGTGAAGTGGGCTACAGATCATGTTACTGACATTTTTTAATAATGTAATTCTTGGTACAATAATTGCTCTAACTATGTATACTTTTAAAATAAAAACTCATTGTTCTTCTACCTTATGTAACTTGTTTTGATACTACAGCTATCATTTAAGTCTTTTGTGTGTTTATAACCAGATAAAAAAATCAAGTAACAAACAAGAAGGTGTTCTCAGTTATTTGAAAGTTTCTCCTGCTAACTTGAGCAGATGACATTTTTAAGATTTTTTTTGTCACTTGCTAAATCTTACAATAAAATTTCTTCCACAAAAAGATAACTAAGTAGGTTTATAATGAACTTTATTATAGAATTATAGAATGGTAGGGTTGGAAGACACCTATAGAGATCATCGAGTCCAACCCCTCTGCAGAAGCAGGTTCACCTAGATCAGGTGGCATAGGAACATGTCCAGGCGGGTCTTGAAGACCTCCAAGGAAAGAGACTCCACAACCCCTACCACTTCACAAAAATCCAACCTGAAGTCAATATACAGTAACCTAGTCAATGTATAGAATAGTATTAGATGTGGTGACCTATTAATTACTGTAATCATGGAGTATGACCAGTGGAGACGTATGGTGTATTTTTTTGAAGCAGACTAGTCAACATAGTTGAACCTCCATTCCCTCTAAGAAATGGAGAGATGAGAGAAATCCCAGGATGCAGAAACCATTCTTTAAGTCCAAAGTCAAAAAAAGAGAATGAGGTAGAACTGAGTGAAGTGTTGGAAAATGCTTGAAAATGTGTATGTTCACAACTGAATGGTGAAAGACTTCATATTTGGATCTCTGATTTCTCCCACACTGATTTTGTGCAAGTACAGAGCACTCAGCAGCCTATTTGAGGCATCTTTCCATTTGTGGAAGTTCTTTAATGTTTTAATGTTAATCTGTTTTTCAGAATCGTGTGGACTGTTACCCAGATGTTCGCATAATCTTGAAAAATACAAAAAATATGTCATGTCAAGCCTGTGAAATTCACCAGTATTCTAAGTTTGACGTGCTGCTCTCTGGAAAGCTTTATAATAGTAGAACTTTGGAAGCAGATGACTTCATGTCAGAAGACAAGCAGGTAACTTCAAACAAGCACCCTATATAATTGTTTTTAAGCTTTGTCTAGTGTTACAGAAAATCATACAAAGAATAGAAATCCTATCAATGCAGCAAATGGCTATAATGCTAGAGGCAAGAATTAAGCTACTGTACTGTGTTGAAATCCTATTAATTTTTAAAATACAAGGACCATTTTGTAGTTCAGAGAACTATAGTCTTGGATTTAGCTGGGAATTATGAAGGGAGTTCCTATGAAACCTAAAAGGACGAATTGAGGCATTCCCCTCTGCACTCCTTCATCCTTTCTTAAGTGTTGGGAAGGAGGTAATGAAGGGTATGCTGAGTAAATCTAACTTTTATCAGGAAAATAAAGCTGATGTTATTCTGTGGCCTTTGGTTGTACAATCTCTTCTCTCCAGTAACAAATGATGGAATATGAGGAAATGGGTTCAAGTTGCACCAGGGGAGGTTTAGATTGGACATTAGGAAGAACATTTTCACTGAGAGGAGTATTAACCATTGGAACAGGCTGCCCAGGAAGTTGGTGAATCCACCATCCCTAGATATATAAAAAAAACTCATAGATGAAGTGCTGAGGGATATGATTTAGTTTAGTGATGGGCCTGGCAAAGTGAAGTTAGTGATTGGACTTGATCTTAAAGACCTTTTCCGACTGTAACAATTCTGTGATTCTGTGTTTCCTCCCCACTTCTGCCACTTTAATATTAGTACCTGATGCAGCACGAGGTTGCACTGTGGTAAGCTAGGAAATGTACTCAACTGTCAGCTGGGCTTCACGATAAAGAAAGGTGGAGGACTTAAGACATGTAATAGGGTTCATTGATAACACTTGCCTTCAAGTCAAAATGGACATTTGCCTCCGTTTACCCTCTGCTACCAATTTCTACAGTATGATTCTTATCCAGGACAAGAAGGGAACTCTAGGTACACAGCATCCAACCAGCATGCTTCTCCTTTGTGGTGTGTGGAAAGGCACTCTGAAACTGTCAAAGAGGCTGTCAGCACACATGAAGATTCATGTACTAAACGAAGTTCTAATATGAGCATTGAATCCATTATTTGTAAAGTGGTGTATCTTTTTTTGTCAGAGAAAATTTAAAAACCTAAAGCAGGTGCATATCTTAAAGAAAACCAGTGGTAAAGAAATTACGTGACTGACCAATGTTCTGAACATACCTGGCACTCCTGGTTTTCACCAAGTACCTGAGAAACATTATGACTTTTAAAAATCTTGAGTAAATCCTGTCTCTGTATGCATGGAGTCTGAGGCTTTAAATCAAGAATGACCTTTGCCTTATATTTACATATATTCTAAATACCGGAATGCCTTTTCATTGAAATTAGGTCACTTGAAAGCCCTTTAGCTTTGTATGTGCATGTAACACCCTTAAGACTTTCCCAGCAAGAATACTGCACTGATTAACTTCCAGAAACATTATAAAAGTAACATTCTGTATCATGGACAATCATCTCCAACGAATGATTGTGTTTTCTGTGCAAGTAAGGTTTGTTGTACATCGGGTCACATAGGTCTACTATGCCTGTAGCATTTGGAGCATCAGTGCACACTCCAACAGTTCTTGTTTGCTGTAGGTCAGAACATTGACTGCAGTAGTGCCACTGTCATTCTAATAGTCCAAGTGTAGCCTAGTCAGAATATAGTGCTTCATTCTTCAGCTCTTTTTTTCACATCTCCTATTTCCCTTGTAGCTATTCACTCAGAACAGAGTACCTTGACATCTCAGTTGCATTGACACTTGTTCCTAACCACTTCAATATATTTTATCAGAGTCTTTTTCTTGTTGTTGCATTATCAGCACTACTTATCCAAACTGGAAGACATTTCCACTTAGGTAGTCTTGCATCTTTTTCTCATTCAGTTGTCTCTCCTAGGCAATTTTGGATTAAATTGCATTTTTTGAATGGAACATGTATTTGGTGTTGTTACATCGTGTTTCACCGGGCAGTCATTTTAGATGAGCAGTCAGTATTGTTGTATTTCACATCTGAGACATTTGAAGACCTTGACTGTTAAGAACCTGGGTGTTCCTAATATTTAGGGATCTTCCACTCAAATTTACAGCTACCAGTAAATGTTATCCTTAGGTGTACATATGACCTTCTTAATTAATGTAATTCATGACATATGATAAAGCATATGAATTGTACATATAAAATACAGTTGCTACGGTTGTGTACCAAGCTGATATCCAAGTTTTGCCTTTCAGGAGATGTAGAAGGTATGTTCCTTTTCTTTGGTGGTGTAAAAGTTTTTTTGAATACAGCTGAAGTTCCTCACAGTAAAGAAAAAAGTGCCAGAAGAAGTTACATTTACAATGTATTTTGAAATATGGTATAATAGGATTTCTTATACAAAGTGAAGCCCTCATCCGATTGGAAGAACACCTCGCTGAAAGTCAGCCCATGTTGTTTGGACCTTCTGCAAATATTCTCAGAGATCTGAGGAGTGTCAGTGAGATTATCAGTATGTCGTCATATTGGGCTCTGCGTGTAATGCAGAATCTAGAAAAATCTGTGTCATGGTTTTTCTTAAATAGACAGACTCTTCTGAACAGCAGCTGCCAATACTCTGGTTTGCTAGTCTGTGTGTGCATGATAGTCACAAGAGCAAGGCTTTTCCCCTTGTTTATTGCAGAAAGATGGTAAGTCCATGACAATCATACTAGCACTGATGCTGCAGCCCATCTTACAGCCATTATTCTTCCTTACCTCTGGGTCTCTAAATGTAGATCCCTAATTTAAGAATTTTCAATTTTTCTTGGGAAGTGTAGGCCTTACCAAATCAGAAATAAGTGAACTAGCACAATAATTTAGTCTTTACTCAACTTTGAGCTTAATTGCGGAAATAAGAGTAGCAATTTCCTCACTGCTGTCCAAATGTTCTCCTACATAAAACACTGGCTATTTTTCACTTTAAAAACAAAGTCTGAAATATCCTGCTGAATATTGGATTGACTTGCTAGCACATTTTTGTCCTCTTCAGCTTAACAGTAGAAAATCAGAGCTTTTTTTGCCCTGTGTACCCCAGCATCTGATGAGATGTCTGACACGTGCAGGCTCAATATAGCTCAGGAGCTGTAGAACAAACCCTGGAGAGTTACTGAGCACTTTCCAGTCATTGTTGGTTGTGCCTTTGTAATGCAACTTTCACCTTCTTCTGGTGACCTGTAATTTGAACTGCTAAAGGTACTGTTCTCAAGTGGTCTTTGAAGTTCTGCTGGCAATGGTTGATCAACTTGTCTTGCCAACTGAGAGAAAATAAAGGAGAAAAAAAGAAAAAAGGGACACAGAGATACATACTTGAAGAACTTAATTGAAAGAGAAGGCAGTTTGCACTGGCAGATCAGATTGAATACAAACACATAGTTGGACAATTTTCTAAAGTTTTATTTGAAAATATCCAAGAAAAGTGGATATGGAGAGAACAAAAACAGACCTCCAACCCTCTTCTGCATAAAACTTTCCTTTTCTCTCATCTCTGAAGCATTCTGCTTTGCCAGTAGAAAGAGGAGAGAAACAGCTGTTCTAGTTTTGCTTAGGCTTGCAGTGATTGTTCTGTGCATAGCTGCCAATTCTCATTCCTTCATGGTCAGAGAGAATCAAATGCTTTAGAGGTGTAGGTGTCCCCCCACACTTCTTTGCTCCTGCATCGCCTGGATTCTAAACTGTTTTCTACTCTCAGTCTTGGTGTTCTACTTCCACTTACAATCATGTTTAGAGGACATGGATTCAGTCACTACATGTTGTGCTATTGCCAGGCTGTGCTATTGCATTCCATACAAAGTGATTTAACACAACTTTGGCTGATAGGGCCAGCTTGAGTAGATAAGTTAAGCGTTAGGACAGAGTCACTGAGAACTGTGGTAGGAAAAAATTAGAATGAGTACAGTACTGAGATTCTTTCCAAAGCTGCATTCTGAAATAGCTTTGTATTTTTAGACAATCTTTCTTGCTTTAAAAACACAATATATAATTACATTATGTGTTACTTAGCTATTTGCCTCTGGCATTTTTCCAATTTAGAAATACTTTACACCTCACACATGAATGAACTATGAAACTCATTGCCACAAGATAATTTTGGAAGCGAAAAGTGTCACTGGGTGCAAAAAGGGATTAGACAGGTTCTTGGGGAAGCTTCTTCCACGCTATGGAACACAGTAGCTGGAATAATACAGACTGTCTTAATTGCTGACTGCTGGAAGCTGGATGGTCATGTTATGATCATTCAGGTGTTCATCCTGCATCTTCTACTAACTTCCTAAATATCTCCTGGTAGGTGTTGTTGCAAGGGAAGAACTGGGCCATTGGTTTGATGCAAGATGGTATCTCCTGTTTTACATCACATAAAGCTCCAAATGCCAAACTTCATTGATTGGGATACTTGAAAAGTTATTAAATGGTCTGACACATCTCATCTCAGTTCTTGATTGATTCAGTATTTGAAATGATACTTCTAGAAATCTGAATGAATCAAGGTTGTGCATTGGTTGGTAGATCTCGCACTTCAGGAGCACCTATAGCACCAAGCACAAGCCTTGGCATATCAGTTTTGGGGAGAGTAGAAAACGACGCTGAATACAGTTACATGTACATGATCAGTAGGGAATTACAGTATAGTACTAGGAATTTTTTCTATCTCAAGATGGTTAATAATTCAGTTAATAACCATCTACTGTAGGTAGGTCAAAAGTTCTCCTTAGTGCCTCTCTTTTGACTTCACTGATATTATGCCTGTTTCTGTAAGTTGAGCTGCTGGTTAATATATTTAAGAAATTAAATATATTAATCTATTTAAGAAAATATATAAGTAATACAGATTAATATAAATTTAGTTGGTGTCGTAGAATCGTAGAATAGTAGGGGTTGGAAGGGACCTTCAGAGATCGTCCAGTCCAACCCCTCTGCAGAAGCAGGTTCACCTAGATCAGGTCACATAGGAACATGCCCAGGCAGCTCTTGAAGACCTCCAAGGAAGGAGACTCCACAACCCCTCTGGGCAGCCTATTCCACTGCTCTGCCAGCCTCACAGTAAAATAGTTTTTCCTTATGTTTAAGTGGAACTTTTTGTGTTGCAGCTTCATCCCATGACCCCTTGTCCTGTTGCTAGATACAATAGAAAAAAAGGGATGTCCCAACCTCCTGACACCCACCCTTTAGATATTTGTAAATGTTAATAAGATCCCCCTCAGTCTTCTCCAGACTAAACAGCCCCAGTTCCCGCAGCCTTTCCTTGTATGAAAGATGCTCCAGTCCCCTGATCATCTTGGTGGCCCTGCACTGGACTCTCTCCAGAAGCTTGCTATCCATCTTGAGCTGAGGAGCCCAGAACTGGACACAGACATGCTTTTCTGTTACTGTCATTGCCAGTACACTCTGCTAGTGCTAGGTTGTGCAAGTAGGTCAGATGTTTGAGGAAACTGCTCACGTATGCAAACATTTGGTCATGCGTTCAGCAAAGCTTCCTGAAAATGCAGGTTGTAAGAGTTAATTAAAACTTAACCTTCTCATAATTTAAAAGAGCATTCGGATTATCACCAGTGGTGGCAAAAAAGCATTCCACTGTTGTGGCTCAGCAGAGATCATGGTGCAATATGTAACATAGTTGCTTCTTGGTACACCTGCATGTAATCTGAAGTAGCAATAGGATAGCAGCTTGCAGTACTGATGTAAGGAACTTTGACCTTTAGCCATTTACCTGTATGTTACAAAAGTGTGACAAGATATCAGTCCAAAACAATGTTGCCCTTGCAGGATAAGTTGCTGTGGGGTGTTCTTTTTCGGTAAGACTGAATGGGTTTCTCCTGTATGTATCAGGAGCTGAATTTCTTTACACGTGTGTTAATTATGTTTCTTTTGAGTGTAGAAAACCTGACCTCTGAAAACCAGTCAGATGTAGGTTTGTGACCTGATAGACTTTGTCTCTGTGGAGTAGTGATCAGTGCACCTGTGGGTCATTTACAGGGGATAGATTCCTCTTCTGATTTGCCTTTGTATGTAATTGAACTGCATCCTTTGTAGAAATTGAACAAAACTTACTCTTGTGACATGCAGGATGTCCTTAAATGCCAATGAACTTTGACTCTTACTTCCTCCCCACACTTCCAGTTTCACATCCTCTTAGTGAGGTTTTAGAATTAACAAAGATCCTTGTAACCAATATATTACTCAGTATTTTCAGGTGAACACTTTCACTGCTTAACATCTTTGTATACGACCTGAGTTCAAGGCAACGTGCAAATACTTGCCTGTGTTTAATGTGAGTGCTGGTAGATAATAATGAATCTAATCCATCCTCTGATGATGTATTTACCATTTGTTTATCTATAAATACTGCTGTAAAGAAAACTGTTAAATAACATGACTCTGTCTTTTCTGCATGGAATCTGTAGAAGTAAAACTGGTGATAACTGGGGGAGTCAGAGGCTTTGGTTTGTCCAGCATTAGGGCCTAGCTATATGCCCCAGACAATTGCAGATTAACATTTGCATGGTATAACACATTGGGGTTTAGATTTTATTTTTATGAAATCTAATCTCTCTACATATTTATTAAACATATTTCTAGGCATAAGTGTATTTGTATGTATTTCTTGAAAAAATATTGAATATTTATTCAGTCTGCAAAATGCTGCAACTGGCATTTCGTGTCCCTAGGAAGTACTACATGTTAAGCAAAAGTAATCGAGTGATTTCTTTTCCTCTGCTTTCACAACGTGAGGATTGTCTAAAATGTTAGTGATTTTGTAATGAAGTTCCACCGGGAGATAGGAAAGGTACTGGCAGTTATAAATGTGGCTGTGTTTGCAAGAAAACCGTACTGATAAGCTGCCACTGCAGAGGCTTGCTGGCTGCCTGCTTGTTCAAAAATGGTTCTGCTGTGGCTGTGGAAAGAACATGGTTTTGTGCTGATTTGATGCATGGGGTGTCATTCTTATTATTTCGTCATTCAAAAAGATCTTTCTAAACCAACTTAGACATTCTTTGTATTGTCAGGATAATCACAGTTGTGTGATTTGTTCCCTTTGGCCTAGGTTTTGAAGGTTGGCGTGGTGTGTGCAAATCGGACAAGAGTTTATCATAATTTGAAGCACTTCAAATACAAGTTGTATTTGGATTGCTGCTCCATTACCGAGTTGGATGGTGTTGTGGATGAAACAGTCAAAGACACAGTCGCACGGCTTTTCAGCCAGCTGGAAGACAGTGGGTGGATTCAGAAGGTATGATTGAGTTACTCGATGTATCCTTTTCCAAGCAGATAAAAGCTGCAATAAAATGTCTGCTTTAGTTGATCAGTTCTGAATTACTGGGCTTCAATAATGTAACTCAGCTTAGCCGTTCCTCCCCTGCTGCCGAGGCAGTCTCTCCAACAGTGGAATGCTGCTGCATTCACAGAGAGTTTGTGTCGGCTGTTGACATGAAGCCTTTTGGCAGCTGCGTGATCTCTGGGCTGTGGTGGGCAGGCTCCTGTTTCATTTGAAAGCTGCAACACAACAAACTCAAGCTGTAACTTAGAAAGATTGGAATCACGTACATGAGCCACAAGCCTCAAAGAATATTTTACCCTTCTGTTTATGCTGCAGTACTCTGAATTATTCAGAAACACTTTATGAACTATTTTAAGATGACTCCTAGTACAATTGCATCTAGCAGGCTTTCAGATATCGTTGCTTCTGAATTGTTTTTGGCATGCTTGTTAATGTATTGAAGAAAAAGGAAAAGCAGTCTTTAGGTAATTCAGTTATTAAACATTGATAAAATAATACAGGTTTGATTTTATTTGCAGAGATATAATGATCTTGAAGACTACATGAATGATGCAGACAGTTTCCAAGAGGAGAAAATTGATTAAGTGGTCATACAGCTCTTCGAAAGACATCTTGTAAAAATTCAACTGGCCTGTTTTATCTGCACGCACCTTATCTCTACTTGGCCTTCAAGATTCTTTCTAGGCTGTGTTATACTACTGTTGGAGAATGTGCTGTATCTTTTTTTTTTCCTCATCTGTGTCAATAATAACCTGAAGTTTTACCAAATGAGTCCTTCTTGTCTTACTGCATAGGTCACTTCAAGTTTCCTTCTGAAAAAATAATATCTCAATATCTGTTTACTTGTGAAATAAAACTTCCACTTATTTGAGCTGCATCGTAGGGAAGGTAGGAGAAGCTGAGACCTTTTGAAGTAGGAATATTTGGAAAGGTAAGGCTATGTTATAAAAGAACATACAATTTTCATCTTACCTTCCTTGTTGCTTATTATATACAAATAAGTCCAGCCATGTAGAATGATAGTTACAATAAACAGGACCCAAATGTAAAGATCTGTTTCACTCCCAAGGAATTGGTATAGACTGTTGCAAGGCAACAGAGGAACCATTCTGCAGTCTTGGCTCTACTGGCAGCACAGTAGTCATTCCTGTCTTTAGAGAGTAGGTGATGAGTCACATTACAGATGTCCTGCAGACTGAGTATGGCTTAGCCATTCAAATGAACACTTGGGCCCACAGTGCTGTCTCTGATAAGCAGCTGGGGCAATTTACTGAGATTAATTTAAATATCTAATTATGTTGTGCAAACATAATAGACACAACTTGCGGTAACTAAAAAAGGTAGAGAATGGATTAATATTGCAATGTTGCAATAAGCAAGAATTCTTCCTGTGTAACTTAACAGAAAGTAACTTACTCAGAATCATGATTACCTGAATTGCATGAAGCCCAAATCAGAGTTCTATGGGGCCAGGGGAGTAGATTTTTGAGGAATTAGGAAGGGTTAAGTACTGTACTGTCTGTTATGAAAAAACACATGACCCAGCAATGTGCCCTTGCAGCCCAGAAAACCAACTGTACTGCATCCAAAGCAGCGTGGGCAGAGGTGGGGATTCTGCCTGCTCTGCTCTGCTCTGCTGAGACCTCCACCTGCAGAGTTATGTTAACTCTGGAGTCCCAACATAAAATGGACATGGACCCAGAGCTGGTCCAGAGGATGCCACAGACATGTTCAGGGGGCTGAAGCCGCTCTGCTGTGGAGACAGGCTGAGGCAGTTGGGGTTGTTCAGCCTGGAGAAGAAAAGGCTCTGGGGAGACCTTAGAGCAGCTTTCCAGTACAAGGAGGCTAATAAGAAAGATGGAGACTTTTTTTTTTAAGAGATGTAGTGACAGAAGGGGCAATGGTTTTAAACTGAAAGGGGGTTGGTATAGATGGACATAAGGAAGAAATTTTTCATGATGATGATGTTGAAACAGTGGAACAGTTTGTCCACAGGAGCTGTGAATGTCCCATCCCTGCAAGTTTTCGAGGTCATGTTGGACAAGGCTGTGAGCAACCTGGCCTGGTTGAAGACATCCCTGGCCACGATGACCTCTAAAGGTGCCTTCCAACCCAAACCATTCTGTGATTCTGTTCCTGTACTTTGTGCTACATACAAGATGATGTAGCCTACGAGAAGAGGCAAAGTGCAGGGTATTGTTCCTACATCCTGCTGTATGCACAAACTTTTATTAGTCTTTTGTGGCTGCCAGGGGTGTTGTTTAGTGGTCAGTGTCTGTGGGCTCTTTTCCACAGGAGCTGTACCTTGGATTTGTCAGTACCCTTTTCCCAGCATTCATTGTAAAAACCAAACTGCTTATATTTTAAGGAGCTGAAATTCTGCGATGGTTTAGATGCTATTAGAGTGGGCTAATATCATCCATTCTTCCCTGTACCTCATACAGAGACATGATTTACAAACCAAGATGAAAAATCCCAGTAAAGAGATTAAGACTTACTCTCAAGTAAACTTAAATTGAGATACTATTTTCATACCTTCACTGTGAGATATGTAAATATTCTGAGATTTGCTATATCTCACACCTGTCTCCCTGGTTACCAAAACTGAAGGAAATCTTCTCTATTCTTTCTTCAGCCTCGTTCTTCTGGGAATACTGGTGGCAGCACACCCATCAATTTAAAAGTACTCAGGAATCCATCTCAAATATACCCTTTTTAGGACAAGCAATGCCCCTCGATGCCCCACTTCTTTCTGTTAACAAAGTCTGTATGATTTGTTGGAATCTCTAGAATAAGAAAATAACATTTATGTTTGGTGTAACTTCATTCTTACAAAGGAAAACCTTTAAGAAATAAATGACTTTTGTACCAGGTAACAGAGTACACCCTCTCAGAGCCTTCCTGGCTGATTTCAATTCTGCTGCCTTCTGAATTTTCTGAAAACTCTCAAGACTACATTTTTAACTTTGCTGTCAAAATGAATGGTCAGTTTCTTATTTTGCCACATTTAAAGTGATGGCTACCAAGTTAAACAACAAAATAGTTTGGGGAATTTGAGCTTTCTGATTACTGATACTATCTCAAGAATGCACACTTTCTGACTGAAAATTAAAACTGGCAAATTGTCTCAGTGGTGAGTTTTATCTTTTTATATTTGCCACATCTCAGGTCATGTTTCTCACTACCTCTTCATTCACCTAAAAAGCATAAGCTATCTACTTCTTGTTCCTGCAGGCATTTTTTTTTTCCCAGATCTATGTTTTCCTCTCTCTAACAGTGATACAAAACCATCCTGTCAGAGTTTCTTGGAAGAAAGTGACTCCTTAGGTTTATTGATCATGTCTGTCGCATCACCAGTTGGACTAAAAAATGCCTAGAATCACTTACTCTATTTCAAGAGGAAACTTATGGTTGATTTGGCTTGGCAGGGGCTGACAGAATGTGTTTGTAGAGCCTCTCCAACTTTGATATTCCCCTCACTGCAACTGGAGGAAGTGATAACATTTTAGTGGCTGTTGCTTTACCTGAAGAGTTTCTACAAGGCAGAGAATGTGAAGTGTTACATCATTTGTCTTCACCGCAGGGAATTAAATGATTGTTTAGATGAGCCGCATATGTAAAAATTTAGATCAGATTTTCCAGGATAGGCTGTAAATGCTAGTACTTGCACATCAGGAAGTATGAAGAAGACTTCTACCCCCTGAGACTTTCTATATATAGAAATGCTCAGTAAGAGTATTTCTAGCAGAAAAATGTTGTGCCAATACCTAATGATGAGAGAAGTCCGAAATCTGGCCAGTGTTTCGTGCTGCCTGTTCCGGGTTTTGAGTGGAATTTGAGCGGAGTTAGAGGGTGAGAGAATGTAATGTTTGTTCTGATGCGACATTTTTAATTGTCTCCAGTGTTAATTGTTGAGGTAGTATCTCTAATTAAGATAAAGTACCTGTCTTAATGGAACAATGAAGAGAGCACAGTATGCGATTAGGCTTGGCATGCGATTAATGATCACACTTGGAAACTGCTTTAGCTGCTGTAATGTTTCAATAATCTGCTGTAAGTTTCAGTTCTGTAACCAGAGCCTGTGATAATGATAAAGATCACAGGAGGTATTTGTGCACAGGATCAGGCTCATTGGTGGGAAGGACTTCCAGGAGAAACAGCCCATTCAGTCACTCAGTGTTCTATGTCTACTTCTTGCAGTGAAGTATGAAAAGAAATGATTTCTCTTCTCATGTCCCTCAGGTTTTAGAAAGAAAGTCATTTGAGGATCAAATGGGATGGTAAACTTGGCTAACAGTAGAGAGCTCTTACTGTCATATTTTTCAACAGTGAGGGCTACTCCTGTTTCCAAAAAGCAGCTATTTCTAGCAGTTCAGCAGCCAATTACAGGCAATTCCCATGCTTAACTCCTCTAGTTTACTTTTATTTGGATAAATAAAGACTTGTAGCTTTATCCTTCTTTAAGTCTGCCTGGATAAACAGAGTGGGTGTGTTAGATAAACACATGTAAATACAACACCACTCTGAGAGAAATATTCAGCTCACACAGCACAGACGTTTTAAAGTTGACTTTGTGATTCTGCTTTGAGAAATACGAATTTCTGAGCCGAATTGAGAAGTTTGACAAAAGAATGTAAGAAAGTATCATCTACCAGCCAAGGAACAATAGGAGAAATATGTGAGATGGTATTGACAGGGCCTGATAGTAAGCTCCTCAGTGGCCCCACTTCCCTGAAGAGTTGATTTGAAATTTGGTATTTTTCTAGAGAGTGAGTGATAGCACACTTTGTTTTGTTTTGTTGTTTGTTGGGGTTATTTTTTTCTCTGTTTTTTATTAAACAAGATGTAGACACAGTCACTTTAGAAAGCTCCAGGGATTATATACTTAATTGAAAAAAAAAAAAATTTAGTGTGTTCAAGATGGTTTATTTTACAGTTCAGGAGAGCAGTAATTGCATGCACCTCGTGCCCAAAATTTAAGGCCAGGAAAACGGATTCCCGGTTCCAAAGTGGAACAGTTTACCAGGTGAGTGGCATGGTCCATAAGCCTGGTCCATAAGCCCGGGGAGTACATGTATGTGTAACTGTAGTCATTCAATAGGGCAAAAAACCCTCACTGAAAAGCAAATAATGGAAACGGCTGAAAATTCAAAGCTCCACTTTGCAAAATGCCCCACAGGACTGATACTAAGCTTGTTCTGTTCCAGTGGAGTTAATAGAACTTTGGAGTAATTTGATATGTGATTTCTAAACACAGATGAAGGAGGTCTGCACCCCCATTTAAGCATCTACTCAAATTTTTAAGGTTCAGCGTGGTCTCTTTGTTCCAGTTTTTGGAAAGTTATTAGTACAATGGGACGTCTATGGTGAGAATTCCTGGCTGTGACCCCAGCACATGTCAGTCCTGTGCTCATCTGGAAGGGGCTGCCCACGTAGGGAACTCAGAGATTTGACAGCAGCAGTGCACTCACACAGAAAAAAAAAATGCTCAAGCATAACAGCTCATGTGAGCTGTACACAATGCGTAAAGCTGGACAAACTAGTAAAAAGATCACAATGTAGGCAGAATAATCAGTTATTCAGGACCAATTAATGTTTCATCGTGTGTGTTTATTAGAATGCCTGAATCAAAATGAAGTTATGATGATGTTAAGAACCGTTTGCTTTTAAGAAAACTGACAACTAGCCAAACCCAACCCGATAGCGGTGTCCAGGGGCTGGTAACATTGGCCAGGGGCTTGCAGACTAACTGGAGAAGCTGAGATGGTATCGAGTGCTTCCTGCTTCGAAACGCCGGGGGCAGCATTGGCTGCGTGCGGAGCGCCCGGGGCTGCCGCTCGCCCGGAGACGGAGCTGTTAAACCACAAAACGCGGGACACGCCGCTCGGCAAAAAGCGACTCTTAAACATCTCAGGTTAAAACTGCAAAAATCTTTGCTTTGAAAGGCCATCCTCTGAGTTCTACAAAATCTTGTAAGAGAGAGAGAACTCCCACTGAGACCCCAGTAACGTCTGGAGCAGCACTGCTGACTCTGTGCTCCCTCAGCAACTTTAAAAACCTCAGCCAAGGCTTGGCTTAAAACACCTTCGCTGCTCCTCCACGAGATTCACGTGTTACTGTTACACGCACACGCCGTGGCTGACTCTTCTAAACACAGCACTGACACCCGAGCTGTGAAGAACGAATTACAGCCCTAGCGAGGCCTGAAGCTATATTTACAAACATTAAAGCTGCATTTTATTTTCCAACTCTGATAGTTGTTCTCCACATATGCACACTTCCATTATGTATCAAATAATAACCCACTCTTCCTCGGTTGTTCAAGCGCAGATTAAAACGTTCCCTTTTTCCAGTTAGCAACAGTGCCTTCTTCTGAAGGCTGCACATCCCCAAACCTGGCTTCAACATACCTGGTCCCTCAACAAAGAATGAAAGCATTTGTCGGGGCAAACATGGGCCTGAATGTGCTGGATATGCTCATATGGATGGTTCTTGCAACATGAAGGAGACGGGGATCACAAAAGCGTAGGCTTCCGCAGTTCCCCATACATCCAATGCTGCATTTATGTGCATGAACTTGGAAGAGGATAAAACCACATTTGAAGCTTATCATTAGTTCCTCCTCATCCTCAGTTTAATGTTGTGATGACATTTGTACATTTTTCTGACTGGACCCGCTGCAGAACTAAATGGGATGATGCACCGTTGTACTATGGGCTGTACAGTCCCAAAACACCTTCAAGGTTTTCCAGCAAGTGATTGTGTCTCTGCATGCTTGGGGGACATTTTTATTCCCAAGCAGGTATTTGTGAATTTGGCTAGCACAGCCAGGGTAGCACACAACCGCTTAACAAGACTCAGCCAACTCCAGCTCTTTCTGCATCCTCCTGCACAGCTCACCTGGAGCAACACGCAGAACCTGGCAGCTGCCCGTTGCAGCAAGGCCAGTACCAGAGGCCAGATCTTGCTGTTGATTCCCACTCCCTCCCCACCCCCCTCGCCCCCCGCTCCAAACAGAGGAATTGAGCGAGAGAAGCAGGGAAGCTGTGGCTTTCTCGAGGATGAGCCGAAGTGCAGGCGCTGTGTTCCTTGCCCCGGACACCCAAGAAGCTCACGTCGGAGCCCGGAGCTCCCACATCCCGAGGCTGACCTCGTGTCGTGCCCTCGTCTCCTGCACGAGAGCGCCCTAGAAGGCAATGCTTGTTTTTCTACCGTCTGTTCCAGAGAAATCCAGCTGGTAGAGGAGCGCAGCGCCGTGATTTATTTGAGAACTCCCTCGTACTCGCCTGAAGCTCTCGCCGCCGGGGGAGGAGGGAGAGCGGGAGGCTGCGCTCCTCGGCGGCTGCTGAAGCGGCGCAGCGCCCGCCCGGCACCCAGGTACAGAGCGCGGCGGGGAAAGGGGATTTCCTCGGCTCACTCCCATGCAAATACCTCCCGGGGAGCGGCGGCCCGACTCCCCTCCGCGGCCGCTGGGAGGCTCCGCGCCTCGCCCCGGCCTCCCCTCCCCGGCCGCGCTGCCGGTGACACCCGCCTCCCGCCCCCGCAGCGCCCCGCACACGGGCAGCCGGCGGCGGCCGCAGCGTCCGGCGGAGCCAGCGCCGATATAACCCACCGGCAACCCCCCGCCCGGCGCGTCGGGGATGGGATATACAAAAACACAAAGGAAAAGTGGCTGGACCGTTCGGGGTGCAAAATGCTGGAAGTTTGTAAGTGCAACTCTCCGTTTGTAATTGCTGTCTCAAGAGGGGCTGGCTTTTAAATATTTTTTTTTTTCCCGTGCTTTTCTTGCAACTGTACTCGAAACTACTCAATATCTGGGAGTATAAGGGAAAGTAGGCGAGAGGAGTTCTTTGCCTGCGTTCGTAGCTTGCTGCTTTATTACTAAGGGGGAAAATAAGCACTGAAAGCAAGACGGATTTTATCCAGTGGCTGGATTAACGAAGGCGCAGCGTGGTCTGGAAGTCCACTGACTGACATTGTTCCGGACTGGGGGATCCATCTCTCTTAAGAATTTTTAGAGGAACTACGATTCGGCGGCGGACAGTTGGACACAGTAAGAAACCGGAGAGAGAGTGGCCAGCAAAGAGCGGGCGAGAGAACGAGAAAGCACAAAGACTAAACTAACCCGAGCCGCCGCCTCCTCCTCCTCTCCTCCTTCCCCGGCTCTTTATTTGCACATTTACTAAAGACTTTAAAAAAAAAAAAAAAAAAAGACAACCCAACAAACCCACCTAAAACCCACTCCTCCAAATCTCCGAGGCTTTTGGTCCGCCGGGGGATTTCTCTGTGCCGCCCAGCACGGCAATGCCTTAAATTTCCACTTCAAGGAATAACCTCCCCCCTCCTCCCCCGAAATAAAATAAAATCAATAAACCTGCCAAGTCTCACTCGTTCCCGAGGGAGATCTCCTTCGTCCAGGGATTCATTTTTGGAGGCGGCGGCTCGATTTTGATTTAATCTCTTTTTTTTCCGCCCTCCTCCCCCGGCGGAGCTCCCCGCGCCCCGACCCCGCGCTCCCCTTCTGCCCCGCGGAGCCCCTCGGCGGGGTCTGCCCGGTCCCGACCCCCGCCCCTGCCCAGGCTCGGCCGATGCCGGCACAGCCCTAGCTGTCGCCGGACATCCCGTGTCCCACCTCCCATCTGTCAACCCCCCGCGTGGGGGTGGGCTGGGGGCGCGGGGCTGACNCCCCCTCCGCCTCCTCCATGCGGCAGTGAGGACCGACCCATCCGGAGGGCCAGGACCGGCAGACAGCGATGGGCGACACGGCTCCCCCCCAGGCCGCGGGGCTGGGGGCCGGGCTGCTGGGGGGGGGCCCGGCGGCTCCCCGGGTGCACAGCGCCATCGTGGAGCGGCTGCGGGCCCGCATCGCCGTCTGCCGCCAGCACCACCTCAGCTGCGAGGGGCGCTACGAGCGGGGCCGCGCCGAGAGCTCCGACCGCGAGCGGGAGAGCACCTTGCAGCTGCTCCACCTCGTGCAGCAGGGCCAGGGCGCTCGCAAGGCCGGCAAGCACCCCAAGGCGCCCGCCGCCGCCGGCCC